>JAQGBT010000715.1:0-43690 GCA_034698585.1 Disparrhopalites patrizii | reverse complement strand
TTCTGTCATCACCATAGGGGTCAGTCAGTCCCTTTGACCCGGAAAAAGGATGACGTAATATGTACCAGCTCCCTTACATATTCAGGCTGGGTAATAGTAATAATTCTCCTACAAATGATTCCATGTATTTTTTTTTTGCTGAAAATTGTTGCATGACCAATCCATAAATAGCCCTGCCAGACGATTTTTTAACGCGTATTACACGAAACAGAACAGGGTATACATATACATACACATATATATCGATAAATCTAAAAAAAAACTACTTTTACACGTACAAAAAAAATCAAAAAAATTTCCCGACGTGTCAAGATGCTATTGAGTCGTGTGAGTGTAAACTTTGCGAATCCAATCCATTGGCAGCTCTTCATGCTTTCACTACAACGTCCAAAGACCAGTGGACACGTAATTTTAATATTTATTATTAAACCTAAACAACTTACTGTGTAAACAATGTCTATGGTGCAAACTAAACCATTTTTGTGCCGATTGTCTACTGCTAAATAGTCTGTGGGAGTAGACGTTTGCAAGTCATGCACACCCACACACAAAAAAGGTGAAAAAAGAAACATTGAGACAGAAGAGAAAGCACAGAGTAGTAGCTAAAGTGTGTGTGGTTAGTCTTTTCACACAGCAACCGGTATGTGTTACGTGCGCTTCTTAATCCCGATATGCATACATATATACTAACTACAAAAAAAGCAGCTAATGAAGATACATTTTAAAGAGTAGCTTCATCCCGCAGTGAAAGCAATGAATGGTGCTATATCCTTTCCACATCACAGCCGTTAATGATATACACACTTTACATCCTTCAAGCCATGCCTTCACGTTTTTATAATGCCACTCGAACTTGTAACACACGAATGCAGTAGCTTATGGACTTCTTGAGTCAGTTAACTTTTACTTTCCTCAACATCTCTCATTCCATCCCCTCAATGTATCTGCTGCTATTGATTATTATCAAAGCGACTGAAACAATCGATTGCACAGTAATTAATTATAACTTTTTGACTAATTTTCTCAACCTCCGCATCCACTATAATAATACTGCAATTTAATGAAAAGCAACAAGGAGTTAAGCATATTTTCAAACTTCGTAGCGAACAATCCTTTTTATATAGCTATACCAATTTCTCTCTTATCCATACCATATTGTCATATTAAAGACCACACACAAATATATACTAGCAAGTACAACACTTAACTCAATCAGAGAGGTTAACGTGCTCAGTGCAGTTGATGACAGGAACATGCATCAATGTCATCAGCAGAAAAACAAGGAGGAAGGAGCGAAATATAGTTCTTAGCGTACAGAATTAACAGAATATATATAATATTAAAAAATAGTGATTTCTTTTACACAAAAGAAAAAAAACAGGAAGTCAGCAACGAAATGAGTAATGTGAGATAAAATCAAAGTTTAATTACCGAAGCACACAAAATCCATCATTTTTGCTCACCGATTTAGCGCAGAGCGGCACCTGTTCGGGTTAATAGGGTTATCACATTTTAGTAAGTTACACTCTCAAGTCTATTTCGAAGGAGCTTTGTAAACATACATACATATATATATATGTATATGGTGAAATACGTAAATTCTACCATGATTGTGTGTATAAACGTGTACAATATATATACAAAATCTAACTACAACATATGGAAATATCATGGAAAGTGATTACGTATTTTAATTAATTAAGGGAAACATAACGTATACACATTACATTAAACATATATATGTATAGCATTCAATAATTTTCAAAACGTATGTATGTATATACACATATATGTACAAATAGTACAACAAGAAAAATCATATAAATCGATACAAAGTAAATGCTTTCAGCCCACAAATTACTGAGTCACAAAAGAAGGAGAAAGTACTTTTTCCGGGGGCACAAATCTCGCAAATTACTGAATCTTCACATGTGAAAAAAGAAGTATATAAATCAAAATTCAGAATAAGAAAGCTTATGTTTTTTTGTCAATGAAATACGTTCTACCAAAAATTGCTTTTGCAAACTTTTTTTTACAGTCCATCATCTACAGCAACCCCGGAAAGAAACTAGTACTTTACAAATGGTTAGTGAAATATATGCCTTTTTGTTAAAAAATGTAGAAGTATATAGAAACATGAAAAGGAAAGTATACAACCGACACTACTCCACCAGCATCCTCTTCATCATTCTGAGAGTCGGTGAAAGTCACCAGCATCGAAAAATGATGGTGACTTTCTTATCACAAAGTACCGCGGCTATAGAATCCTCCAAGACGTATTACGTGGAGATGGCCAACGTATTTTTGTGAAAAGAGGTGCACAGCGGGGTAATGTCGGTGGTTTTATATCCCAACACAAAAATGACACCTGTCTCATACCGAGAACGGAGGTTATCCCCATACAAAAAAAGAGTAAAGTGAGCATGTAAAAGAAACATTGGAAGTCCCGCAAGGAAGGCAACCTACAGCTCATGATAGCATACCCCAAGTTAAAGGAAATAGTGAAGGAATTGACAGATTTCTTCCACATGCACGCCAAAAAAATCATTCACCCTATCTACAACTCAATGACAAGAGATTGATCCTTCTTTCTAACATCAACACAATTCACTATAAACATAACTTGCATGTAGGCATAAACATGTGGTAGGCTAATTACAGAAACTATTTAACCTCTTGCACCCGAAATTTGTGTTTTTTGAATAAAAAATGCTTGTTAAAAAAACGAATAATTCATTTGCCCAAGTAGACGATGATAGAATGAATGACTAACAATGCAAAAGATATGCATGTATGTATATGTAAAACCTAAAATTAATGTGAAGTTTGTGATAGTACAACATATAAAGGTCACAAAAGAGGCAAAGGAATGGATGTTGACTGTACCTGGCATTTGCACGTTATACAATGATGGTGTGATTCGATTGTGTCATACGAATGTTGAAGGAGCTGACACTCTGTATTGTTTGGATGCCAGTGAGTACATTTATCAATAGTGTCTTCCTCCGGACATCGGTAACAACAGTCTCCTTCCGGAAGAAATGCATTATGGCAACTGATGGGCGGACAGTCAATTGGCCAGCAGTCAATTTCCCCGTCTAGACACTCGCAGGTTTGACACTGGAAGTGCCACATTTCCCCTGTGATATCCACACACAAAAAAAGATGTATCGGTTTTTATAACAACAAAAGAAAACACAAGTTAACACAAGTCCTATATGTATGTATATAAAACGTCAGTTACAAATTGGGAAGACTAGAGAGAAAGAATTGAGAGGGAGTTGGGGCATTGTGATTTTATTTTTCTCATACCTGACTGGTGTTGAGTATCCGGGTGCAGCTGATGGCGGCATGATTTTTTTTCTAAGCTTCGATCGGAAACAGTCAGGTTTGCACAATGACCACAACATTTACTACTCACATTGCTAAGGGTGGAATTTTGGAGAGAACATAAGTGAGGACATTCGGCGTCATTGTCATTTTGACAGGATATGTTATTAGTGGGGGAGCATATACATGTTTGACAGTCTTCACTGAACCAGTTACTTCCAGGATCATGCCAGTGGCCTTCATGAAAACATCCTACGGTATCCACAAAAATTATTTTGATAGTAATTCATTTTTTCAAATTTATTATTTTTTATACACATACATAAATACGAAGAATATACGAAGGCGGAGGTGAATCATATATATATGTATGTATATTTTTTTGGATACCATGCATTAATATGAAAAAACTGAAAAGGTATTTGAACCTTGCAAAACAGTAGGAGGTAAAAAAAGTTTTTTTTACCTGAAATACACTGATCATTATCTAGAGGACAGCGGCATTCATACGAGCCAATGGTATTGAAACACATCAGTCCATGAGCACAAGGCAAAAATTCACACTCATTTATGTCTGCAAAAGGGATAAATCAAAGTTTTTTGTTTGCATTAGGAGAAATTACGTGTTGAAAGGAAACTGTCTTTTTCAGGTACATAGTTGTACTTAAATTTTTGACTGTGTGTCTGTGTGACTACCTATACGCACAGACACATACATACAGATGCATGCAATTTCAGGATTCATTTCCAACGTCAAAGTCTTGAGGAAGCGGCTGAAGAAATAATAAAAAGGTTTATCTTGGCAAATGCATTAAGCATACCTTGGCACCGAGCCTGTCCGTTTTCAGCAAGGTTGGCTTGAAATCCATCCTTGCATTGGCAGAGGTACCACCCTGGTTTGTTGACACAGATAGCGTTTTCGGGACAAAGGGAACCCATTCCTGTTGATGAGTTCCTCTCCACCACGAGGCATTCATCAACGTCAGTCTCACAAGAATTTCCAGTCCAACCCGACCGGCATGAACAGACGTCGGGTTCTATACAAAGTCCTCCGTTCTCGCAAGTTTGGTTGCAAATTGCTGTAATATTTCAGGCTCCAATTAATCACAATACTATACTTGCTAATCACAGAGATAATTTCAAATGGCTTACTACCTACATAGCTACATTGCATATAGAGGTATACTCTCAAACTTTTTCTCTTTAATTGATACAAAAAAAATCTTTCATTTTCTCCAGCACTATACCAAATACTGCCTTGAAAGAATATGGTACTGCTGCAAGCATTTTAAGCTAACTTAATTTGCATGCATAATGGGAACAATGGAGTCCTTACGTGAGCAGCCGGTCTTCCCGAAACCTGTTCCAGTGTAGCCAGGGTTACAGGTGCAACTATAAGAGCCCTTTGTGTTAATGCATGTGGCATGAGGATGACACTGATTGGAGGCTCCAGGGGCGCATTCATTAACATCCTCACACTGGAAAGCATTGATTTTTTTAAAGCCTTCAAGGCATTCACAGGAATAATTTCCCAAAGTATTGACACATTTGGTATTTCTAGAGCAGTGATTCCTCTCTAAAAGGCACTCGTCCAGATCTTCACAAGTCAATCCATCACCAGAAAAACCCTTTTTACATTTGCAGGTAAATGTGGTTTCGAGGTTGACACATGTCGCATTTGAATGACAACGATGCCCTTCCACAGCACAGTAATCAGTATCTGCAAAAAAAAGATTTGGAAACATCAACGGACCGTGTACACACATGGAGTAGGAGTAGAGGTTGAAACCTAATTAAATCATCGATCTTCTGTTCAAATAATTCCCACAATTTGTTCAAATCGACAGAGATTACATGGGACTTACATGAGACTCCTACTACAAATAATATGTTTCGCCCCCGCAAAATACCCACGACATTTACCCGCGGGAGGACTTTTCGTGGGGAACTTGAAGAAAAAAATCAATCCACTTTTCTGGAACTTGGAAGGGTTAAACCACTTTTCCGTAATGACGTCTGAGGACTGGAAACTTTTTTCCCCGACAATTCCATCGGACTAATAATAAATATCTATTCAATTACAAGGACGAGTGGTACTATGAAATCTACAATTTTTTTTATTCTTTTTGAAGAATAGTATAGAAGAGAAAACATACGAGAAATTCAACTTGCACGTGTGCTCGTGTGAGCTCTTCAAGAAAATTAATAGCTAAAAATACATCTATAAACATACATGAGTAAAAGGAGTATTCATGTAGTCACCCATGTTTTCATGTGGGCGTACATGCATTAAACACGAGAACTTATTTTACAATCACTTTGCTGTCAAAAATGACGACAAGACGTACCTGGACAAACTTTGCAGCACTCGCCCGGAACGACAATTTGCCGAGAGGGTGGACACGAAAGGGTTGGGCATTTCTGGGGGTCTCGTTTCTTACACTGCATGGAGCCATCCGTGCATTCACAAGTCACACAATCATTCCTTGATTCACTTCGTTCACACACACACTCGGACTCTCCGTGTTCATAATACTTACCCCGCAAATAACACTGTTCTGCAATAGAAAGAATAAAAAATAAATATTTAGCACAAACGAAATGCTAGGATTTACATTCATTTGCCATGCAAACGTCTTTTCCTGGTCCTTTCCCCCCCCAAGACACTCTTTTTTCATTTAAAAGTCAAAAAACTCTTTGGGACCGGAAAGAGAAAGTCCTTAGAAAGGTGGCGCTTCTCTACTTCTTCGAAATGGCGTGAGACATACAGGAGACAATTGTTTCACAAGTACGTCGTACCTTTTCAAACAAACTCTCCTGCTTGTATCAATTGTCGGGGAGGGGGCAACATAATTTAATTAGTAACATTAAAGCTCAAGAATCCGATTGTTCGGGGAAATGACGAGTTGATGAATCTACATTGCATCATGCCATCCCATTCAAATCGTTCGGAATTGGAACTGAATGGTAATAAAAGTGCAGTTTCGTAATTGAGGTATCGTACGAGCCTAGCGGCAGATAATTTTTATGGTATAACAATTAAAATCAAAGCAGTAATACTGCAGAATGTTACATGACTCAAATGTCAGTTCCGAAACACGAGACAAAGAGAGAGTTTTAACAATGATACTGAAGGAAAATTTATTTAAAGAACTACATACGTCTACACACTCCTTGCATCATATGATTTTCTGGAGAAAGAGAGTTCACGTATGCGTATGAAGGAAACAGGAGGTAGTACTCTGATAAATGCCAACAAAAGCAGTCTCACCACGAAGAATCCTGCATGTTTTCCAGGAAATGTAGGAGTAATTGTACACTACGTATTCAAAAGTCATTACATATGTAATTTTTTCTAGAAAAAACTAGATACTTACTGAGGCACGTTGGGCAACATTCCCCCGGGTGAGTAACTGGATTTTTGCAATTGACTGAAGGACAATGTAAACGGTGACATTCTATTTCACCTTGCTGCAAAGAAAACAATATTAGTCGTTTAAAACACACAAGAAAGCAGAATACACAAAAGGATACAACAAAAAACTGTAATGACAAGTTGTCATGTACGATGTGTGCACGTGCGCTTAAATATGCACATAGTTGAAATTTCAGGCAGTAACATGAAGAAAATTAATTATATTACTGTAACTGTAATAGCATCCCAAAATCCAACAAGGAAAAAAAAGGATTGATTAAATACTTTTACATTATTGAAAACGCAGTGAGACCAAACGACATCAAATTAATTTGAATCGAGAACCCTTTAAGAATTTATTAGAAAGGGGATGAACTGGGATGTTTCAATAATTTAATATGTTTATTTTACTTTTACCTTCCTGCACCAACAACTTTGGGGGCAAATGCAAGTTCCCCCACAGGAAAAAAAAAGTAACTCACCTTGCATGTACAAAATTTACAGTCCTGCTGCCATGTAGATCCATCTCCGAAGATGGACGTTTCGTTGACTCTGCATGATTTCTGACATTCGCATTGTTCCACGTTTGTAATACGAGCTTCGGCTTTAATAAGCTGTCAACAATATTCCCAACAATACATGAGACAGTGAATTTACGTCGAGTTTATGTACGTACGTGTTTATATGTTCGCAACAAACTTGTAATAAAGCACGCACTTACATCTGCGGGAACGATACAACTAAATATAAAGAATGCAAGACGTGTGGCTTTTGCCGGAGCGATGTTATCCCACCCGGGAAATACATGTGACGGAGACTGATTACAGGGATGATTTCCCTGACGTGATAAATCCCACTGTCGCGCCTAGTATTACTCTCATTGCAATAATGGACGCCCTCAGAGGGTTTAAAAAATCTTTTTGGCTGTCCCACAAAATAAATTCAATTTTGTGGGTTTTTTTCTTCCACTAAGCATAGTGCCGTACATGTAGACATTTGCCAAGTTTTTATAAGATTACACGGACCAGTTGTTCCCTCTCATTATGTGGGTAATGGACGTGAAAAGACAAGAATTGGCGAAAAGAGATAAAATACGGAGACTTTACCATATGTAAATTATATAAGTCTACCTACATATATAATATTATATACGTATAATAAACACGTAATCGCTAAAAGTGATAAAATACGCCCACTATATCTGTTATGCCTGTCATCACTTTTTGTTTAACTTCTATAGTAATGTTTAAATTGCCAGCAATTCATTCATTGGAAATGAGCTTTAAAAGAATTGCTCTTGAAGAAGCTAACAAAAAATGCACACTAAACAAATGGTTGCACACGTCATTGCATTCGTGAGTTTTTTTTTTTTAATTCTATGAGATTGAAACTGATGACGCTGAAGGGTTCAAGAAAAATTGTATCAAGACATTCTTTTCACTTACCCGCTCTGTTAGAAGCTGAATTTGTGACTGCAAGGAAGCGAAGGACATTTTCAATGCTGTGAACTCGCTGCAAGTTGGACATTGGCTGTCCATTTGTGGACATTGGGATAAGTAACCATAAGGGCCGAATGTGAGGCGTAAATCTTGCATCATTCCCTACACAAGAAAGGATTTTTCCATAGACCCAGAATTATTATTATTGCAAAATCATTAGACTCATAAGTCATAACTAATAGTATGGACTATATTCTGAAAACGATTTCTTCAGTAGTTCGTTTTGTCCAGTATATGAAAAAAGCTTGTACACGGACAGGACAGATGGAGCTCATTGTTTATTGTTATAGAGTGAGGAATAGATTATTAAAGGAACAAACAAATTAGGGAAATCATAGGGCTTTTCATTTGTGGCCCACGCTCATGACCATCAATGGCAGTACACCACATTTTCTCACAGTAATAATCCAATAAAATATTTGTATTGCCCAACTTCTAAGCGCTCCGTTACTGCCTATGCACATCCTTTCCCTGCACAGCTTTCTTCCCATACAGTCATTCCGGAATTTCTCACCATAATCATTTGTCTTTCAATTGTATTTTTATGTGTATATATTTTTTTCTTTTCTTTTTTTTACCTGGAACAGGAAATGAGACGACGTTTTCTGACCTATCCAAATGGATAAATTCTGAGAATTGAAGATGGCAGTAGCGGGGTCAAATTTGAGAACCCGCCGGTAGGCTAAGGTGCAGTCAACGAGGACATCCACTTGTAAGCCAGAGAATGCAATGGCCAGGCGGTGCCAATTACCGTCGGCCAAGCGGAAGGGGAATGTTTCAACTGTGGAGCCTGAAATGACTCTCAACTCGTTTTTCCGACCACTGGATTGAATTTCCAATGCACTGCTCCCGTACAGAGAGAGAGAGTGAGAGAAGAAAAAAAATCCGGAGAAGACATGATGAAAATGGTCTTTGTTGAATCTATATATTACTACTATTATAAAATATCTAGACAAAGCATTTTCACAGGCGTCAACTCCTGTGCTCAGCCTACCTAAGAAGACCCCTGGAGAACGCCAGCAGGGTGCCAACGTTGTTTGGATTTTGCTTGATAATGGCAGAGATCGTGAACTCGTTGGTCCCGATCTTTGTCAGTTTAGCACGTATTCTGTCTATCCAATCTCCAGAAATCATTATTTCCCTGTAGTCACCTGAAAACATGGGAAATTCATTAATCCATCACTCGTTTGTTGATTAATTCTTTGGAATACATAGCCTACAACATGATGAATTGTAACAAGGGATGCCTACTTTTTTTTAATAGACAAACACAAACATTAACATAACATTAATAATTAACATTAGAGACGTCTTACCCGTAAAGACGACACCAGGACTAAGCGTGTGAACTCCGATACCAAGTGTTACTCCCTGGTAGGTACTGTTGTGAAGGTGAAGATTTTCAAATAGATCCAACTGGAAGAAATCTGTGCCGCCAACTGCAAAACATAAAATGACAAATATTTTAGTATTATAATAAACATTTTCTATCCTATTTCAATAAACGTTTATATCTGAGTGGAATCACAAAAAATATTCCCCCTTCATTTCTTGCACTTTATCTCTCTCTCTCTCTCTCTCTCTCTTTCGTGCTCTCTTGCTTTCACTTCCTCACACCTCCTTTTCAATGGAGGAAAGTGTTTCCTTCCAGTCCCACTTTTTGTACAAAAGCGGCAACAATAACACTGATCTGTCTTATAGACGAAAATATTTTGTCATGGCATGAAAAAACGGGGGGGGGGGATTCTAATACACACAAAAAATAACCTGGCAATTCCGGGAACATGGCCAAAGCACAAAGAAGGAAGGAGAGGACACGAAGAACCCTTTGACAGCTCATAATGGACCTCGCTACCGTTCCGACACATAGTTGACTACAACACTATTGATTCCCAATATACGTTTTTTTTGTGCCACAGAATGATCCGACAAACTATGACTCCGTAAGATTGTTGCGTGTCCTATAAACTACTTAAAAAATTGATGGTGTCACTATCTCTGTAAAGATTAGTATCTAGGAAATATTCTGCCATGGCACAGATAGTCTATGATTGTGTGAAATACGAAGAAAAAATGCGATGAGCACAATCAAATAGGTCGTTGATGAGTGAGTTGCTCATAAATGGGCATTTCCTTTGATTTCTTTATCTCCCAATTTTGTCATAGCTATACGGATGTTATATACGTGTGATGTAGTAATAGATTTTTAAAACTTTCGTCACTCTTGTGCTCCAAAAAAAAAGTTCAACACCTTGTGATAAATTTGGTGGAAACTGCAGTAATAGCTTTCCCTATACGTATTGCATTTTATGAAACCGTACTGAGAAGCTTTTAGTGCTAAAAATTATGAGTCACAATCAACATAAGTCCCAATATCACTGCCATTTTTTGAGGGATTTGCCTTCGTTAAAAGTGTGAGTGTCAAAGTGTTAAAAAAAAGGTTTTGTAACATGTGTAAACTTACAAATTGGTTACATGCTGTTTGTATAAGTACGTACAAGCCCTGTTCCAATATTTTAATTGGAAAATTCATGGAGGAAAATTGTAGTACCATGCATGAGCACTCCACATGAAACAGAGAGAGAGAACGGTATTTTAATGCTCAAAAATGTCATACTTATGCATGTTTACATGCGCGAAACGTTTTTTTTTTTGTGTGAAAAGACGTAACTTCTCTCATTAGGGAGTTAAATGAAAGGAACATTTATTTTTTTGCTAAACGACAACTAGAGGTTTTTACTCTCTTTCTCTCTCTCTCTCTCTGTCATCCCTCTTCTCTCTCTCTCTCTCTCTCTTCTGTCTTCCCAAAGTAGATTCCACACCGATGTTTGTTTTGAGTATTGGTGGTGGGAGGTATAAATCACGGCTCTAATCTCATACATACTGTACATACGCACACGCATTTGATTGTATTTTTGAACAAATCATGACTTCACAGATAAAAGCACTCCGACACATTATACCGGAAATAACTAAACCAACTGATAAGATCTCCTGTGCTCCAAGAACATCCACTCCCATCAAATGTTCGGTGAGACACATTTGCATACTACACACACACACACTCTCACACACACTTGATCAGTATTTTATTTGGTGATAAGGTGGCGAAGGCCAGACGTAAATTTTGCATACTAATCGTTCCAGCATCATTTGAGATACCTCTATATGAATGAGTGTGTGTGTATGTGTGACAAAATGCGTTAACCATTAGTAGTGTCTGCAGGGGAAAAAATACTGTCTGCTATATAATATTACTATACATACATACATACAATCGAAGATATCACTTGACAAGTTGACTGGACTTGTCAGTGTCAGCACTTTTTTTTTTTTTTTTTACTTCGCTGTCCTTTTGGACTCGTGTGAAACATGGAAGACGAACTTTCTTCCCATGCCAAAGCTTTCATCCTCTCTCTCTTTCCCTTCCTCTCTCTCTCTCTCTCTCTGTCTCTGTCCTTTTAGTACTTCACAGTATGTGAGCACCCTTTACCCCCTTCACAAGAGAATCCACGAGGATTCATCCCACTAAAGAGGCTAAAGCCTCGAATATATTCTGTCGGCTGTTACATGTCACGTTCTGCTAAATTAATGTTCTCTTCCTAAACCTTTTATTGCCTCTTGTCTCACTCCTCTTACCATGTGCCGTCTTTGCGATTCTAATATAATATCAACATTTCTCCCCCGTCCCATACTACTACATGGTCTATGGGAGTGTCTCAATTTTTGAAGCGATTCAAAAAGCTCCCACAAATTACCATATTGGCACTAATTATTAGGGCAAATGAAAAAAATAGAATCCAAGAAGATTCTGGCGGTATTCCTCCCTCCCCTCCCCCCCACACACACATATATATCCACATGTTGGATCGTTGCGTCCTGCACCCAGTAGCAATAAAAGTAATACATTAGGGCAGAGCAATTACCGTAATTTTCATTGAAACCTCGTAGTAATAGTTGTCAAAGATTTTTTTTTACTCCTTCCCCTCCGTAACAAAAAACTAACAAAAGGAGCGGGAGGAATAATCAATATGTAGAAACAAAACAAATTTCAAATAAATTGGGAGGATAATGCCTTCAGGATGTATACTTACACATAAATGAATATACCCAGGGACCTAAACATATCGGGGGAAAAAAGAGGCAGACTCTGTGCTGTTTTTCCTTCTTCCGGGATACAAAAGGACGTTGGCTTTTGCGTGAGAATATCAAACAACAAGGGAAATTATTAAAGGGGGGAGAGAATACATAGCATGGCTAATAAAATGAAAATAAAAGGATAACGGGTGTGTATATGTCATCCTCCCCCTCCCCTCCTAAAAAAAAAGAGACGCATACATCAAGGGAACACAAACGATTTTATGCTCATTTTCTTTCATATAGAAAATAAAGCTGTTGAAGGTGTTTGTTCCCTCTACGCTTTGTCCACCTTCCCAGTAATCTCACTGAGTGGTGGAGAAAAGGCTAAAAAGCTTCTTCTTTTTCCCCTGTTCGGCCTATTGGGGTAATACGAGTGGGTACAACATTCTCACTTCTCGCCGCTTCCAACTTTTTTTTCTCCTTACGTGATTATGTATACGACAGTGAAAGAATGAAGGCGAAAGGATTTTTTTTTTTTTTGGAAGTGAAAATCAATGAGGACAAAAAACTTGGAATGAACAGTGTCTGTAGATTTATTTGATGAGTCGGTGAATTCTTCCCTAAATACATATGTATATATGTATAACTCCTACCGCCCCATCAAGATTGGGAGTGTTGTGCGGCCGAAAAGACATCATACGATCATGTATGCATACTTGTACATATGTATTAACTCTCATAGGTATATAGTATATACACACATGTATACATGAACACCGGATCATTCTTCCAGTCTTTCCCCTGGATTTTGAAATTGAGTTTTCCCTTGACCGGACCACAGGAGAAAAAAAAAGGATGAGATACCAGTGGATGTAATGGGAAATGTGGGGACGAAACCCGAACAAAAAATCCATGTATAGTATGTGATTTCAGAGTTATGAGGGATACCCCAAAATAAGAGGCATTATTAAATGGCTTTTAAACGGATTGTTTCCACTGTCCAGTTTTTTTTTGTTTCCTATTTCCCTTCCCCCAATTTATTTGTCTCGTCCCGGTACCATTCCCTGTGTAGTAGTAGTAGTAGTAGTAGCAGGGGTAGTAGTATAATGTATTGATCAAACAAGAATCGATCTGCCCATACCCCCCTCCCAAAACGTATCAAATTGAGCTTGAAGAAATAATATTATTCAAATGGTTGGACGCAATACCATACTCATCCATATGTAAGAAGGGAGGGTGGGAGGGGGGGAAGAGGGAGGGTCCAGCTTCAGAGAGGAAATTCATAATAAAGATGTATTGTGTGTTTGTGAGTCCATGTTATACCACCGTCTATGTATGTAGGTGCACACGCATTCATAATCAAGTACTGTAAAATTTATCAAAGGGGACTACCTTTTTTTTTTTTTACAAGTGTAGTATAGTAATACTAACGTGAACATGAACCGTGATCATACATAGGAGTAATAGTAGTAGTTTTATGCTAACGTCAAAAAAAAAAAGAAAGAAAATGTTTATGATGACCATCGTAGCCCCTCCTCATTACTTTCACCCCTCCACCATCATAATAGTAATGGAAACGATAGTATATAGCAATAATTCGGGAAGCACCGGTGGTAATAACAATGGAGCGTCCAGATTATTGTCACACGAAAGTAATGTATAGATCAAAACACGGTAAATGAGAAAATGGCTTCATATATGGTTGATTTCTCTGTTCAGGGTCTGGTTCAAATACTCCTTGTGTGTGAATTCTTCCCTCCATTTCTCTCTCTCTCTCTCTCTCTCGATTCTCCCGGTGTCGCCGTGGTTGCTGACTATGTAATCTCATACACATAGTTAAGTCCCATAAAAAAAAACAGAAGGTTGATACAGTGCTCAGAGGGGGAGAGGAGTAAATTTTTTGGTCGCCACTCTTTTTTAGACACTGGTGTAGACAATACTTTTTTGGTGAAGGGTAAAAACAACAAATGGATGAATACATACCTAATACATGTGTGCGCATATACATATGTGAGTGTGAAAATGTGTTCTCTGTCTTTTTGTGTGCACACAGACACACATACACAGGGGAAAACTTGGGCAAGTTTTTAAGTTGAACTGCCGACACTCACCGTGAAACATTCTTTTAAGGTTGAGATGGGGGAAAAGGAGGGGTAAAAGGAGTATATTATGTGGGACTTGTATACACAAGTGTGCACTTTCCATCTTTACATACATTGAGGGACACAGGAGAAGGGGGAACAAGAGACAAATGAAGGGATGACGGGACAGCAATTAGCATAACGCGGGAGGAATGAGCGCGTATATTAGCCATAATGGAGAAGAAAAACGTGATAATGATACCAAAGTCCGCAGATGTCATGGGTATTTGTGTGTGCTTTGTGAGTGTGAAAGTTACATATTTCTATATATCTCCGAGACATTGTCGTCTCACTTACTTCCACCAAGTGAGAACGAATGTGTAAAAAGATAAAGGAACTTGCATCATTGTCTAGAGTTCTAGTTTTTACGGACCATCATCTACAAAGAGACTCCACTTGCACAGGGGTAAAAAAAAAAGGAAGGATGAACATAGTTATCTTCCTTGTAGAAGAAGAGAAAAACGGGCGCGGGGGGAAGGAAGAAAGAAAGGGAGAGAGAGAGAGTATACGACAATGATAAACATTAACAAGAGTCTGAACACATCTATCTAACCATGTTGCACTTACGTTTTTGTATCAGAATAGGAGACATGTATAGGAGCGACAGCACTAGTCCATACATATGTATATGTATATGAAAGTGATGGGAAAAGAAAGCATTGAAACCTATTCCGTTTTTCTGTCTACAACCATAGTAGTGAGGAAGAGTGTGGACTTTTTGGCCAGCTTCCAGGTAATTGGAATAAACGACAACTCACACATCGCCGTGCTTTTTCCGTTTGAACACATCAAAAAATGTGGTGATTTGCAAAAATGGGTGAGAGAGCGACAGTGAGGGTGAATTGAGTTTGCCGTCAGCTTGTGTGTGTATGTGTGTGTCTTTGTATTTTTTTTTCTTTGATTGTAAGGTACCTTTTTTTTTTTTTTACTATATGTCTCCAGTAAAAGAACTGCATAATTCCGTTACTTGCAAGATGCGTCATGTACCCCGGTCACAGGAGTATAGTATAGCGCTGGTAGATTCTGTATATTTTTATTTTATTTCATATATTCTCTTTTTGAGGAGAGACACTGACTTTTAAAGACAAGAAGAACTTGTAGGGCCAGATGCCTCCAACCGCTATTACCATTTCTCCTTCTTCTAAAATAAATACGTATATATATATACACCATATATTTCCATACTGCTTCATCCTTCTCCCTCCCCGCCCGTCAAGCAATCGTTTGATCAGCGTCCTTTCCTTCCTCCTCTTTTCTTCTTGTCTTTTTTTGATTCGAATATATATATATATATAGATATATATGTATACATATACATATATAAAAAAGCTCCACTATGAGTATGCACATGATAAAGAAATGGGTCGTTGGTGAGTGAGGACCAGTGTATGGATCCCCCCTTCATTTTTTTTTATACATGATCAGAGAAGGTAAAGAGAAAAGTCGTGTTATTTATCTGGCGAGAAAATTGGCTATTTTTTCGGGGAGGGGAGGTGAATTTCTAAGAATAAACCGCAGTCGCAAATCTCTCCAGAGGGTCTCAAAAACTCTCAGTGTGGGAGTGTGTGACTTCTTACTGACTCCCTTTTTTTTCTCCTTTCCTTAACCATCACCAACTACTACTACAACAACAACAGTTGCCGTATATAACAACTATTCTTTTAATATGCATGACAGCGATTGAGGAGAAACAGTAAAAAGACACAAACATTCACACTCGCACACACACTCACCGCACTTCTCCCCCATCAGACGTAAAGGAGGATTTTTTTTTCCCCTGTGTGTGTGGAGACCCCGTAAAGGAGGAAGAGAGGTACATGCCGGGTGCAAAAAAAAATACACGTCTTCCCTGCATGGATTCTATGTGCTCTCAATCTGCGCGTCCATCACTTATAATGGGCGTCATAAAATACGGTTCTTCATCTCACCCTATCATTTCTCACATATTTAACGTCTCGGTAGTATATTCTAGAGTCACTTGCGTGTGTTTGTGTGTGAAAGAGAGAGAGAGAGAGAAAGGGAGAGGAAGAGGAAGAGAGAGAGAGAAAGGGAGAGGAAGAGGAAGAGAGAGAGAGAAAGGGAGAGGAAGAGGAAGAGAGAGAGAGAGAAAGAGATCCCCCAACAGACGTACCACTTCATGCATAAACATGCTGAAAAAACACACGCTCGCTTTCCTCTTCTTATGTTCTCCTTCATAACCTCACCATAAACCACAAGAACAGATACGGACGAGGGGGCTCCTGCTTTTTCCAACCCTTCCCCAGCCATCCCATATCAATCTTTCCACTTAATCAAAATATTGATGCTTTTCCTAACCTACTCAGATGTTAACGCTTCCCAGGTATTAACACTTACACCCAATTCTTCCGACGTACAAATTTCTCCACCGCATTTCCTCTTCCCGTATGCAGTCACGTCTATACTCATACTATTCATGCAGTCCTCCGGAGTTCGTTGCAGACACAGAGAGAAAGCGAAAGAGAGGAAGAGAAGAGAGACAGAGAGAGAGAGAGCTAGGAAGAGGAACAGAGAGAGAGGAAGAAAAAGGAAGAGGAACAGAGAGAGAGGAAGAAAAAGGAAGAGGAACAGCGAGAGAGGAAGAAAAAGGAAGAGGAACAGAGAGAGAGGAAGAAAAAGGAAGCGGTGGAGAGAGCAACAGCGACAGAGGCGAAGAAAGAGAGCGGGAGAAAGGAACAGAGAAGAGAGAGAAAAGAGAGCAAGAAGAAAGAAAACAGAGAGCGAGAAGACAGAGAAAGGAAGAGAGAGGGAAGAAGAGAGATAGGAAGTGAAAAGGGAGAGAAGAAGAGAAAGGAAGAGAGAGAAGAGAGAGAAAGAGAGAAAAGAGAGAGGGAAGAAGAGAGAGAGAAAGAGAGAAAAGGGAGAGAGGAAGGGAGAGAGAAGAGAAAGGAAGAGAGAGAAGAGAGAGAGAGGAAGATGATACAGAGGAGAGAAAGAAAGAGATGGAAGAAGAGAGAGAGGAGAGAGAGAGATATAAAGAGAGAAGAGATAAATTTCTCATAACTTTACCGCGGTATTATATCATCACCGCTCTTTTTACTACAAATCTTCGGAACACGAAAAAAGAGCGTCCCTATATGTTTTGTCATAATACAAGAATATATGGGCGTCTGTGGAGGAATTTCCAAAAGTTTTCTTTGGAGTTAAAGATGATCCTAAGTGCAGAGCTGTGATGATTAAAACATCGTTTCAGCCTAACTTGAAACTTCATCATACAGCGTGGGGTAAAGAAATAACGAAAAAAAACGAACTCGTAGATTTTCCGGAGTACCTTCACAAGTCATCACTACTATTCCGCCACACGTAAAAATTCACCTCTATTCTCGCAGGAACTCCTATAAATTTTACTCCCGCTCACAAACGCACACACACGACTTTCCTTTCTCTAAAAATATCTATTCATTTTCATATTTCTTTTAAAAGGACAATACCTACAGGATATGTTACAAGCCACCAGGACGCTTTGGCTTGAGACATCTTGCAAATGTCCCATAAATTTTTTTGAGCTGTCTGATGAAACCTGTGAAGCAGTGAAAAATTTGTGTGAAAAAATCACAGCTAAGAAAGCATGAGTATATCTATGTGTGATACATGACATGTATTTGCACATACATGTACACCCATGTCGAGATTCAAAGACACAGAGAGGATGGAAAAATTGAAGAGATATTACATACTTACATACATACCGCTATAGAAGGGTGTAAAAGAATTAAAAATAGGCTCTCACGTAATTATCATAATAATCTGTATGGGGAGCAGTCAGCTTAGTCTTTTATTATTTATTATTATAATACTCTTCCTCGACATTTGCCAAACTTTCCACCACGAAAAAAGTTCTCATCGTCGAAAGAGAAAGAGAGAGAGAGAGAGCGAGAAAAAAAAGTTGTGAGTTTTTGAAGTCTTTGCTGTTTTCTGGTGAAAACCACCACCAACCCCGCAAAGAAGAATTGCAAGACATTTTTATACATGCATTAAAGTCTGTACATATTTTAAGAGAAGAGAATTACTCTTCTTCAGCCACGTCTTGCACTCTTCTATGGAATAAATTGAACATAAAATTTATTGTATAATTGAGTCAATAGAATTGTGAAGTGATGAGAACCACGTGGAGTCCCACAAAGCTGTGATACCAAAAAGCCCAAGTCTTTCTCTCATTTAACATCTGACAAATGCTAATGGTGGATGTGTTTCCGTGAGGGTAGCTCAAAGCCTCTTTTTATATACTAATCTATGCAAAATGCTCAAGTGTTGAGAATCGCACAGGAGCCAGTCCCTCTGAATTCAGTACACCCGCACTGAATAAAGGCCCGTGAATTAATACTCAATGCATATTAATTTATGCACACGATTTATGAAATACTTTTCTCTCCAGTATTAATTTACGAACTTTTTAAGAAGTCACGTCATCTAACCCCTTCGACTCACATCTCCAGTAAGTGGCACACAATCTCAAATGATGGGAATGACTCCGCCGTCTCTTAAAATGTCCGAGTGTAAGCATTTCCTTTCTCTCTCTCTCTCTCGCTCTCTCTGGCTTTCTATCTTATTGCAGCACTTGACAACATTTTTGCGGAATACGAACATTTCAATTCAGCCCTCTTTTAAGGGCTCAATAAGCTTATTATCTGCCTTTATACAAATGGATATTAGTCTTGAATGCAGACGGAACGGGGAGAATCACATGGGATTCTTCTCCCCGTTTTGCAACTCTTTTTTTCTCATGAAAATTGATATTACAAGATACTCTTCCCATATAAAATTGTATCAACTCCATTCACCTACATACAAGTTAATGATGAATGTCAATGTACATGTTAAGCATACATAAGCTCTACAAAATGCCTGTAAATAAGTTTCTAAAGAAATTATTGAATATTTAGTACAAATCAATTTTGCACTTCTCAACAAATTCGAAATAAATGGCAACCGGAAACGCAATTTCCGGATATTTGAAGAATTTGAAGAATTACTTTAGACCATTTACTGTTAGTAATAATTGTAGTTAAAGTACATGAAATATTAAAGTATTTGCTGTACTACTCAACATATAAGGATTTTCCTCCCGTACATTCATTCCGTCTCGAACAATTATTGTTATTAGTATCCCACTTTTGCTGATTATGACTACATAATGGCAAGGATGGTGTCGGAGACCCCTTCTCTAGCCAATGTCTAACAGATACTGAAATTCCTTGACCTGTGTCAGCAATTCTACGATTGCTGCTATCCCAATGTCTTTGGCCGCTGTCCCTTTTATTTTCTAACACATTCCATGTGGACAATGAACGATAAAATCATAATGACCTTCTATCAGGAACTGTGATACCAGTATCAAAGGCAATAGCCCCTGAAATTGTACGTATTTCTTGTGGGATAGTTTCAGATTGACCTTATTGAGTAGGTAATAGGAAATAATATTGCCAAACATATTAAGTAATACAAGCCATGGGGATATGCTTGTGTGAGGTAATTAAACCCCGATCTTTCCAAACACTTGAGGAGAACACAATTTTCCCCTGAGAAATGTGGAAGAACTCCTTCAGTCTATTTTTATAAAGGACGATAGAATCATTAAAGAAAAGCTATCATGCGGTTAAGTGTCCTCATATGTATATTTTCGCGGCTCAATTAGGTATTGGGTGTTACATATAGCAAATATATGCATATGTATATATAGATTTCTAGTCAATTGCAGAATGTCGAAGGAGTGATATACGGTGGCACATGGACAGTGAGACCGAAATAGACAATTGTACATATACAGACTACTGGGTACCTTTCCCAACATTGAACCAATGAAAATTAGTGTAGTTAATAATACCAGACATTAAAACATGTAGTTTTCTCCCCTTCAGTTGTCATTCCCTATAAACTTATGTAAGTTACAGCCGCTTTACAACTTATATACAGCTCCCGAATACCAATTCTGTAGTCATTGTCATTCTCGATGATATATGCACGTAAGTATATGCACAATAGTTATGCATACAAAGAGATAATTACGGAGAAGCTCATTTAAATTCCTTGTGCAAGACAGTGAGTCTCTTGGGTGCATCCAAGGAGGGCTGACTAATACCTTGTAAAATGCTGTGGGGAGAGTTTATGAAAACAATTGCGATTACCCATACCTTTTACGAATAACAAGAGTGCTTGGGTGATAATACTTAAGTCAAAGGATAACGCACACATGTGTATACACATTTCCTTTCGTCTCACTGGTAACACACACACATTCAAGTGCACTTTGCATGACCTGAAGCATTTGATGTTGACATGATACAGAGCCCCATAACATGGGGCTCTGTACATTAACATGGGGAGCATACCAACTCAGATAATCGTTCCTAATTATTATTTACACTTCCAAGTAAACACTTCCCGCTACCGTTTTAGCTCGTAAAATATTCTGGATGATTCTCCTGCCCTCGCAATCAATGGTGAGGAATACATTTATGGGAAAAATCTAAAAATTAAAAAACAAAAAAACTGGGTGCTATGCGGATCCAATACAATAGAGAGGGATTCTTGGACTACGTAATACAAATAATAATTATTGAGTACGTGGACGTACACATCTAACTTCCAAACCCACAATTAATTTTTGTAGTATATGGGTTTGTCCAGTTTTCTCGAACGATTACCCGCTCATTAACGGGGGCAAAAAATGCCTACACGCGCGAATGCCTGTGCAAATCACGAGTGGGTGAACGTGAGCAAATTGTCACATCATATATGAGCTGACGCAAATGACTAAATTAGGCAATGCCGATCATTTTCATTAGTCAACTATTTTTATGCTAGCAAAAAATAAATTACCTATTGTTTCCTATCCAGCTTAATTGATTCTATAGATGCTAATGATTTAATTCTGGACATGACCCCTTGGCACAATTAGAAGTTAGAACTGGAACGGCCTGAAAACTAGACATGACAGGGCTTAAGAAAGAAAATGTTCTTCCAGAGGCTACAATATATTCCTCTTGGTTTTATTATATATAAATATATCTATTCATAAAATATTGAAGAAAGTATGCTGCTTGCCTAATCGAGGTCATACAATACTTCTTCTGCGTTTTTTTTTTTTGCATGATAAAAGTTTTGTCTGACATACTATGTATGTCGCTCCCAGTAGCTACTTGATTACCCGTAGCCTCAGTAAAGAGCAAGGAAAGAGGAAGTAATGAACGCAACGTTAATTAAATTCTTCTCCCTATAGAAAGACCGGACCCACCAATTACTTAAGCGCTAAATGTTTAAAACTTTTTCATTGCACTCCGTATCTTTAATTCCAGCACATATGTATGCATCTGGTCCCCCCACATAATTTTTGCACATAGTTCCTCCATGATAAAAGTACGGGCTTTTTCATTTTGCATACCTGCAGATATCATCTAGTATAACCGCAATATTTCTTTTTCATGACGGGAGAGAGAGAGAGAGAGAGAAAGGGAACGAGAGAAATTGAGGCTAAAGAGTTACGAATTTTTTACGCGGATTTTTAAGAAGAGGGAGAGAGAGAAGAGAGATTAAACATACAGGAGACCCCAGGAGAAAGAGAGAAAGAGCGAGAGTTCATGGATTTTAACCGGGCCAGGAAGGACAAAAGTATGTACGTGCATATTGACACAGGTAGGCACAATGTGTAGAACGCTGCCCCTAATTTGTGAAAATAAAGCGGGCCGTTGTGTTTGAACACGTTCCATGTGCCCAATAAGCCATGGACCCGTTGAGGAGAGTTGAAAGAACCACACACATTCATTTTGGGACTCGGACAAAGACATTTGTAAGTATGTATGTACATACATCCCAACCATTCCTCAAACAATACTATAAAAGAGAACCCGCAGCAACCCGCACACGTTTAGGGCAAGGTGTAAAGTAAAAGTTTGATGTAACTACAATACAAGATATGTACAAGATTAAATATAACAATGCCAATGATGGTTGAATTGTCCCAAAAAAGTATACACTATGGACAGCGGTGACATTTGCTCTTCCCCTCTGGGAACTATACACTTTAAAAGGGGAGGAATCAAAAATATATCTTCAATCCCATTTGAGGCGTAATCCTTCAGCCTTTAAAGATGATGGTAGACAATCGGCTCAAAAACCATAATACAAATATATACGTGTACAAATACATGTGAGAAAGGAATAAACTAACGAGAAGATTGTTTGATGTGTGTGCGGTAGGGATTAGCTCATGGTTCTATAAGCAAAGGGGTAGCATCTTTTGTGTGGACTAGGAGAAGGAGGCAGTAGTAGGGTTGCACATAATTAAGCAAGTTGTAATTTAGGAAAATTTCATGCATCTGGAAATTCTGTCAACGGATGGCATGTTTAAAAACACACTGCGTCAGCATCCTCACACATTGTACAGAGTACAAAAAAAAAAAAACTAGAAGAGACGAGAAAGAGAGTGTCTCCTACGATGCTTCCAAGCTCACGTGTGGTGTTGTTTGCAGGGTGTCACATGTAACAAACTACTTTCTACTACTACGATTCTTACACGGATGGACCTTCATCCGTCTCCTTTTACTTTTCCCTTTTGCCCCTCCACAAATACACACACAAATACACACATGTATATAGACGTGTCTAACTATTTTACTACACCACCGTGATGTCTGTGAGAGGCGTTTTTCAAGGAGGAACACAATGTAAACAGTGCGATTTCTTCCTCTCCTGTCCTCAACGTCTCTCTCACTCTCTGTCTCCCTCTTTTTACACATTATTTCCGCTCTGGTGTGTCTCTTGGGTTTTCTCTCTACCCTTTCTTTTAAAGGGGAGGTTGGAGAGAGAGAGAGACCCAGCTATTTACGATGTGATTAGGAGGTTAGGAATTTGTTTGAACGGGAGCGTGTAAACTGTACAAGTTTCAAATGTCTCCCTATACTCTGTGTGTGAGTGTGTTTGAGGAAGTACCGCTTTATTGGGGATGTTTGTTTCTCGCAAAGGTACCTTTTTCCTACCTAAAGGTAAAGTTCCTACCCACATATTATTTTGGACCCTGGTTTGTAATCTAATTTGTCTGTGTGGTCTGTGAAGCACCTCATTTAAAGGAGACATGAGGAAAAAAAGGGGGGAATGAGTAAAGAGGAAAAGAAAGAGCGTGTAGCCGGCGGCATACGGTGAATACATAGGAATATATGCAGAAAAGTAAAGAGACTGGTGGGGCACGTGCCACATTTCACTTCCATTCAATCTTGTCTCTCTCTCTCTCGCTCTCTCTCTCTCGCTCTCTCTCTCTCTCTCTCTGAGTGAGTAAGTGTGTACATTTCAATTGATTCTCCTACTCCTACTAGATTTCTCGACCAAACAGTAATTATATGCATATGATGTCCATACAATCTACTGTAAATGTGTGTATGGGAACGAGTGAGAGAGATAGAGCTAGAGAGAGAGAGAGTCTTCCGCTTGATAATGTGTGTCTCTGTGAAAGAGGATGCGGACACAGAGAATTTCTTGGTACATGCCTCCATATATGTAGAGTGGTGTGTGTTGTATGGTGGCAATAAGAAGATGTGAGAAGAAGAGATACGGGAGAGTGAAAGAGAGAGAGAGGAGAGAGAGAGAGACCCTCATGCTTTCATTCATGAGGGCACGCGCCCCAACTTCCTTCTCTTTCTTTCTCTCCACTCTCGCTTTCTCTTCACCATACAGTCGTAATTGCATTACCCACGGAAGAAAGGGCTTTTTCATTGCTCTCCTCTGGGTGGCCTCATCTCTTTAAATGATCTTAATCATCCCCACCTAATTAATTCCCTACAAAAAAAAATAATAGAAGCACTCCTAAAAGGGCTTCCTTCCTTTTCTATGTACAATATTATAGTGTTGTACTGTACATTATATTAGATATACATACGTATAAGGACCCCATGAAGGAAAAAAAAATACTTCACGTCATGAGGTTTCATCTGAAGACACTAATGAGAGGACCCTTACTGTATTATTAAACGTGTACAAACTCCATAGCCGGGTCTATTCAACCAAATAATGGACGGCCAACGGTAGTTGCGGGAGAAAACAAACTCTCACAATATTGACAGGGACAAGAGAGAGCTCTCTTATTTCTCGTATTAATTTTCTTTCCACCGGCTGCCACTCATTTGTAATGTCGATACCAAGAAATAGGAGGTAAAAAAGGGAAAGAAACCTCACATTGACTTTTCTACTGTCCAGTAGTATATTACATATAGGAAGAAAAATTAATACATAAATAAACTTGAGGAGGAGGAGGAGGCTCATTCAAGTCTCCTCTGGAATATACTCGAATTTTAACGAGTTTTCCAAACTCCGACATCAACGACACTTTCCCGGCAATGTACACAGAGAGACAGGAGTTCCTAGGAAAAAGTCTCCTTGGACCTCTTCATGTCTGTGTGATTGACACGAGGGAGGTGTATAGACGAGTAGGTGAGCACATCCCCTGTAGGTATGTCAATTCCATGGGAAAATACGTACCTTTGTATATCAACTTGTTGCCATCTAATAACAAGCTGTTGTCATCTTCCCCCTTCCGCCTATGCATGCCCCCAAGTGGACTAGGAGAAAATACTACTAGAGTAATACTTATACAGTATATAATGTGACAGTGGATAAAAAAAATAACAAGGAAAAGTTTTTGTAGGCACGAGTGGGTTGAGTCCACATCTTGATTTATTTGAAGTGAATTTTGCAAATATGTTTGTAAATGCGGAATAAATCATAAATTATTCCTGTGCATACCTCGTGTGCACTTTTACCTTATAAAAACGGGAGGGGGGAGAATATTATTTGGTCAATATAAATACTTCATGCTGATTGAGGGGACGGCCTTCTGACAAAAATTTTGCACAGAAAAGTATATACTCATACAGAATGCCATAAATATCATGTCTGCTATCCTCTTGTGTGACGTACATGAAAAAATGTATAGTTATGTATGCATGATATGTTCTCAGAATGGGCCAGACATGGGCGGTCAGTCCATTTTTACGTAGACAGTTCTTTCTCCCAAGGAACATTACAATGACAGGAAGGGAAATTTACGTCAATGGCATTTGTGCAAATATACCTACACCCCTTTCCCCTTTCACACACTTTAATGCTGACGAGAGTCAAAGCCGGGGTTGGAGTAAATCCGCCTTTTAAATCCATCAGCAATTCTTTTCCTTCCACTGGAACGTGCTTCATTAGGGATTTTATTGTAGAAGAAGACATGTAATTTAAGACAAAATATATGGGACGACAAAAGTCTTCCAAGGGCAAGCATTGTGTACCTTTTGATCTGGAAGTTTTCACAAGTTTTGCTAATACGACATAATTTGATCCTTTCAAGGAGCCATTCAAATTAAGTTGGAACATGTGAACGGAATTCTCCCATCCCATTATGTTTTTTTTTTTTTGAATTGTGTAGGCGTGTACACAGGAAATTACACCCTCCTTCATTGTAGCTTTTACACCATTGACAACGTCAAGATGTATGTATGTGTATAAGGAAGGAGGATAATAAAGGAAAGGACACAGGCAGACAGAAATGTAGAGTTAGCTACCATTTGACAAAACACAGGCAATATAATTTCTATATACGAGTATAAAAAATATGCTCACAGATAACTTTGCCATACAAGCATCAAATAAATTGGGGAAACAATTATGATAAAACAAACACTCGTTTTGATTGTTGCTAATAAATTTCCCCCTCAGCGTCTGGCACAACATGAGTTAATTTTTTACGGGAAGGTTAAGTCTTTAAGGGATATGGGGGGATCCCGGGCAGGATACAAACACTAGAATGGTAACAAGCATTTCTATCACGAGAGGGAAAAATATGTCGTGAACAAGATAGACAAGGAAGATACTACCCGGTAGTTGAGGACATTACGGATACACACATAACTCGTGTAACCATTGAGAATGACTGAATTGTCAGTTTATATGGCAATTTACTGTGATATTAATTGAAGGGAAAAGTATAGCTTTTAAATGTCCCATCGGCACGGAAAACGTGCACAAGGCATTGTCCATCACGCTAATGGTTGGAACCAACTTTTAATGGAATACACATGCCTAAAAAGGATACGGTAACACGCTTGCATATGTATACACACATCACAATGTCCTACATGGATATATATCACAATTTCCCATTCACCAAATCCTTGACGTAATACTTGCTCATATGTGGTACGTGTACGTACATGTATGTGTTCCTTGCCATGAGGTACTACATACGTACATATGTACGTTCTCAGGACTGTCCATCCAGTGTCTGCCGAGCCAGTTTTTAATTAACTAAACACAAGTAAATATTACCCGCACCAGATACCAAAAGTACCTAGTAGGTATGGTAGTGACATTCCACTTTTTCTGGGAAAAATATCCCATTGATAAAGGGAAGGTTAAAACCGAAAATTCTCACATACTCCTTTCACCCGGGTGAAATTATGTGTTTAGAGGGATATAATTGGAGAATAATAGCGATGACGATAGAGAAAAATAAATATTTTTGGGGGAGAAGGACGATTTTGGCGCAATCATCGTCATTACGTACATAAAGGCCACATTTCAGTGGTGAAATGGGGAAGAATTTGTGTACCTGATTACACACTAGCGGAGAAAAAAAATTATGAATATTATACTAGCACTGCCATTTTGTGAGAATACCCGGTGGTACTTTGACATATAAAAAATACGGGATAAACCCACGTCATGTTATACCACTTTTCCCACATGTCTTTACAGAGATACTTATTCATGCACGTCACTACCCGTTACCCATACACGGAAGAATTACTAATTGGAGCACCAAGAGTGATCCTAGAGTCCAAATTCTCTCTTTTTTTCTCTTGTTTTTTTTCAGATTTTTCTGTCATTGATAACAATAATTTTTAAATCATAAGATGGACTCTGTGCCATATAGTTTTGGTGTCAAAATAATAATTTTGGAAGTATCTATGCATGATGCTGAAAATTATAGTTAATTGGGAGGGTAAGAAATAAATAGGCAACCAATACTATCACCTCACTTCTTCGCCGCAAGTACACCGTACTACATGACCTGCATTATAAGCCACTAGAATTTTCCAAGTAATAATAATTACTCTTTCCAGCATTTACTGAATACATGCCAGACTATCTCGTGAGCATGACCGATATTTCTGAAAACGACATTTAAGTCAGACCCATTAAAACTGATAAAAATTCGATACGCATAATTGTAAGATTTCATAGCTGTACCTTCGTCCGTTAAGGACGAGAATTGAAGGTGTGGGTTAGACCACGGTCAATTAGCTCCGAAGTTTATACAATTTTTGGTTGATATAAACCTGACAACAAATGCCTATATATTTTCTCTTTTTCCTTCTCTCTATCTTTCTGTTTGTTTCCTTTAACTTGACCTTAATACATACAAAAACAATTTGTGACTACCAAAATTACTATCCAATTATCTGAGCCCATCAAAAGTCAGACATATACATACATAATACATACATGTAGCGTCCTTGTTCTCTCATTTATTCATCACAATTTTTTTTTATACTCAATACATACTGTCTCCTGTGAAGGTAAAGGCTGTCACAGCACAAAAAACCTTCCCTCCGTTCCCTTTAATCTCCCGTTCCTTTTTTTTTATCGTGTGCAACAAAACTATATGGGTTCGGTAATAGGGAATATTTTTTTTATATCCTTCAAATAGATTGATATTCCATATATTTTTTTTTAAATGCGAGGGGAAAAGGCAATGTTAGTAGGGTGGTACACCTTATTTTCAACTAGTTTTTTAAACGTTGCGCTTTTAACTTTAATAATAAATAAGGAAGAATCTATCAAGTCATCCTTCCCTGGCTTCACTTAATGGGAATTCGGTCTCCCCCGAGTACACATTGTACCTAGGTTAGGGAGAGACAGAGATAGAGAGAGGGGAGTGACATATGGTAAAAATAATGAACTTTCAAAGCATAATGCAAGCGGGGGTTTTTTGTGTCTCATAATGCCCATTAGAATTTAATGAGCATGCGACGCTTGCCGCCACCCTGAGAAAATACTGTACCATTGGAAGAAGTCACTATTATTATTATTATTATTATTACACGACAGTGGTCGCATTTCCCCTTTATTCCAACCGGAGCGATGAGAAGGAACAGTTTTTTTTTTCTCCTTCAGATTTGTGGGTGTGAGTTGTCAGTTAGAGTAAATGGAGCTTGGTATTGATGAGATTATAAGCATTTTCTTCTTCCTCCCCTTTCTTTCAAGGAACGGAAGGAGAGGGAGAAAGGATCCTAAAAACTAAATCGTGCATAAGCGTGCTCACATAAAAAATGGGGTGTACTATGTATGCGACATTTTTTTTTTGTCAGGAATCATTATGCAGATCCCCATGATCGTTGAGACAAGTCAGTTAGCTATTTATCGGATCATTCGTAAAACTCCCTCTTCGGCATTGACATGTTACGTCATGTCTGCTACTAGTCAGCAAAGCACAAATGCAATTTTTTAATCTTCTCTCAGAGCCGCAAACAACCTCCTCAGCACTTTCATTATCGCCTCTATCCTTTTAGAAATGCTTTTCTTTAAACACGCGTGTGAACGTGCAAAAAAGTTCCAAGACTCCGGTAAAAAAATATTACTGGTTGTAAAAATAGTTAGTTGTGAAGCATTATAATGGTTTTAAAACCCGTGAATAGTATAGGTCTTATAAAATTGGACGGTCATTAGACTACCCTGACTTTGTACCCTGTCCAACTACCCCATGATGTTTGTACACGTCGGGTTAAAACAAGAACGTCAAAGGAGTGGAAAACGTGGAAAGGAAGGGTTTACATACTCACAGATTAGGAAAAAAATTCATTAACGTATTTACGATGTTCTTAATGCAAGTTGTAACTCATGCTCTCCAGTTTAAAACATAAAAGATTCCGTTTCTGACATTATACGTCATGTCCCCTCATACCTATTGAAATCCAACAAAAAAAATCTTGAATACTTTCATGAGGGAATGTTTTTTTTTCTTTTTATAGAATTAAAAGGCTAACCATGGTACATTGTCCATAAAAAAAGAAACAGACTTAACATGCATTTAAAAAATGCACTGGGTGTAAAGGGAGCAAAAAAAACATGAAATCGATTGCTTAGACTAGTAGTTGGTACATCGGCGATAAAAAAAGCGATATTCCTTTTCGTTCAGTGTGTGGCAGTCAATTCCAACGATAATAGTTGCGTTTATGGAGGATGAGGAGAGGAACAAGCAAAGTCCCCATAAAAACCAGAGCTTTTCCCTAATCTCTTGATTTCATGTGCTGCAGTCCGCAACAGATCGAAAGACAAATACTTCTAGGGTTATAGATTTGGCATTCGAAACTCTTTTTTTTTCTCTTTTGCCTTTATCCCGTCAAATTTTATGTACACCACAAAACTACCACGGCTCCAAAGCCTTTGCAAGTTGTATTAAATAGCGTGTGTTTATAAGGTCAAGCCGATACTTACAGTATCAATACATATGTATACAGTTCATACATTAGGCACTTACACATAGTATTTACATATATTAAAGGACAAGTTTTCTCTCTCTCTCTCTCTCTCTTTCTCTCTCCCTCAACCTAAACCCACAGCCTTTACCATGTTCGTAAATATGCAGTTCCGGTACATGTATATTATATATACACATATGACATGTATAATACACACATATATAAATGTCTGTGTGAAGGAATCCGTTTTTTCCCTCTCTCAGACTCTCCAGCGGCTTGTTATTCCTTCCTCCCAACAGTCCCCACCATGTTGAGGAGGGAGCCGAGAATTTCTCCATTAAGTGATCGAATGACAAAAGACTGTACAGTGCAGGATTTCAACTCCTGCATATTTTATTGGTTTTGGTCGGTAAATTCTGAATTCACAGGGACCACAAAAGGTGCCTATAGTGACATCCACTTAATTGTCCATACGCGTGTAGTGGCACTTGCTCTCCTAGCCCGATCATTCCTTCTACCACTACTCCTTACTGTCTGTGCCTCCATGGGCTGTTGTGGGGTGATAGTGTCGCTTGGATGATAATAGCAATTTACTTGGTGGCAGCTTTTTTGAGAAGGTAAAAGGCATATTTACACCCGGCATATTTATTGCATAGGGAATAGTGGAAAACAATGCATGGATATTATATAAAGAATTCACCTCCATATTGAAAGCAGGATAGCCCGCTTTCATGACAATACACCCTCACCTACAACTACTACTACTACGACTACACAGGACATAGCTTTGGCCCTCTGCATTTATACTTGTGCCCGTACAACCCATATGCTTTTTCTATTCATTTGTGAACTTACCCGACTACGCATACACACTCACACATACTCACACAAAACACCTTATGGAATGTTAGGGAAGGAACAACTGGACTGATGCGAGCCCCACTCTCCCCGGTTTTTTCCGTCTCTTCCATATATATACATACATGTATATATATATATATATATACAAACGTATATGACATACATATATACGCTAGCTGGACTTGAACGAGGAAGAATTTTGGTCATGTTTAAAGGGACCAAAGTTATTTAATGCGCACACCGACGCCGATCCTATCTAAATTTCTACCGCCTTGAAAACTCTCCATGTCCGTAGTACACACACAGGATCAACTACTGGCACCATCACAGAACAACAAATATGTATACACACTTGGACCTATGCATACAAGAGCATTCTGACATTGTTACCTTTTACTTACTACTATAGTTCATAGACAATAAAAAATAAACCTTTTGCATATGCATGTGGGCACTTGTCCCACAAATAATGCAGCGGTAACAGAAGGAAAGTCCTTTTATAAGGCAAAGACCAAACTTTTATATGGTATACCCTTTACTAAAGGAATTGAATGTCTGAATATGTACGGGGAATTCGGTGTCCGTTAGTAATACAGTAACAATAAAGGCATGTAAAAGTCTTCTCCAAAAAAAAAAAAACCTCCCGTACTACTACTGCATTGACCAGGCCAGGAAGCAAAAAGTTGAGAGAGAGAAAAAATATGACTACACTAGTATTGTAGGTACATTTTCTGGGGGCGAAAAACCGGCAGCAATCTCCGGCTGGCACAGGCTTTTTCTCAGCCCATATGTACATAGCATACGTATACACATCTGCATGTCTCGACGTGCACAACTATGCCGATCCGGGTTGTTGGGTAGGAACAGTGAAAATAAGATGAAATGTCTCAGGGTTAATACTAAAGAATTACGATTAGTATTATGACGACTACTTTACAAGGGGAAAGTACGAAAAAATAATGTAATGTGTATAATGTATAATACCATCCGTACACGTCAAGGGTACGGAAGGAAGAATTTCAAATTATTATTATATAATTTCACAGTATCCTTCCACATTGAATGTTAACTATCACCTCACTACTTCCCCTCCCCGGATTTTTTTTTTTTGCGAGCGGAACTTGTGAGGGGATAGAAAGAAGAATACACACGCACCAACAACCACACACACTCTACTCAGACACACACATCTTAAATAGTATTCATGCCCCGACATTAATAGTCGTAGATGCTTTTGCAAGTTTTTTCCCATGACAAGTAGAATCGATGCCGGTGATGTCGGTTTCAACAGTTGTGGGGGATTGTGGAAACAATAGAGCATGAATGTGTGTGTGTGTGTCGAGAAGGCAAGTTCACCTGTGTCTGCCCGTTGGTTTCCAAAAAGCAAAAAAAGGGAGGGGGGGAGAGCTATTTGAGTCTCCCCCACCAGCCTTCATACACATACATAGGTATTGGGGTACAGTCATCATAGCTTATGTGTGTGCATTTGTGTGTGATGTGAGATTGTAAACAGATAGTGGGGGACTTGGGAGCATGAATATTGTTTTGGTTACACAAAACACATCAGAGTTATGGTAGTGTGGGTGATACGTGAGAACCGGAGGAAAAAAAAGGGAGGGAGAGAGAGAGAGACAGAGAAAGGGAATGTGTCGTGTGGCAGTCAATTTTAGTAGCTAAGGTTTGGTTAGGGAGGGAAGATTTTTTTTTCTTCTCTCCCCTTCTGCCTTTGTACTTTTACAGAGAGAGAGAGAGAGAGTAGTAGTAGTAGTAGTATAGTAATAAATGAACAAGTGAATGATTAGGATCACAGGGGCTGGAAAAATACGCAGTAATGTCGTAAGTAACAGTAGCTGGTAAAGTGTAAAAATGTGTACCATTAGAGATGTAATATAATGGGCTCTTTACCTCTGAAGGTGTATCCGGAGGAGCCGAAGAGACACTGTAGAAGGAGGACGAGAGCGATGCAGAACATGTTGCAGAGAGGTGAGGCCGGGAAGATGCGGTAATAAGGGTTTTAGCACCCCAACACCGCATACAGCATAGTAATCCTTCTTGACAATTGCTCACCTAAAATTATCGTCACTCTCCGACATTTTCGTCGCTAGGAACATTGGGACCAAAGGCCAAGTCAAAAACAAAAATGAAAAGAAGGAAGAGGAAGAAGATTCCCCCTTCCCCCCTTGTATTTTCTTTCTTCTTTGTGGCTGTTGCGGAAGAAAATAGGAAGAGTGACTTTGTATAGGACCAGTATAGACGGAGATGATGGTGATGATGATGAGGGAAAGGAGGAGACGGAGGAGGGGAAGGAGGAGGAGGAGGAAGAGAATGAGAGGGAGAAAAGGAAGAGGGAAGAGAAAAGGCGATACAACTGATTATACTGTAGAAGAACACTCTGTAGCACAAGACAGTGTGTGGAGTCTCGACGGGAGGATTTCAACCAAGTGGTGTGGCTTGTAGTAGGTGGCTTTCTGATAGATTTACACTCCCGAGAAAACACTTGACAGGGACTGGCGAGGAAAGGGAATTTAGAAGTAAATGAATGGGATTATATATAGTCCAAGTACAGTGATGACTTATTTATTTACAGTCCCCTGTCGTTCTTCCTCACCATTAAACTGTTTCCGAAGGAGACGACAGCTTCCAAAGGATAGCGTGTGGTGCTTGGTTCACAGGCATTTGTTGTATTATTATTATTATTGTTACCGCACTACTACTAAGTATGTAGCTGTAAATATGAGTTGACAATTCTTTAACACCCTGTCCCTCAGCACGTAATAATCACTATGGGAGATGAACACACGTACAAAAAATATATGTATGTATACAAGTCATACAGACAATGAGGCAGTTTATTTTAGAGAGTTGTGGCGGTATTATAGCTCCCTCCCAAAAAAAACTTTTTGGGTAGCATGAGCTGTTTTTTAGTAGTAGTAGTATCGTATTGGAGTCGAAGTAAAATAAATTATTTTGTACCAATACACTTCTTTTCCTCTTCCTTTCTGTTTATCCCCCCCACAACAATAAGAGACATAAGCCAACAAAAAAAAATTTTTTTGTTGAGGAATAAGTAATAATTGAGTAACAGTAAGATTTCACGCTACACACTTTTTTAAACGTTCTTCTACTTTTCTATACATATATTCTATTCATGTGAATGTATTTTTAGGAGTAACGTTTTTCTCTCTTCCTTTTTTTTTCTTCTTCTTCTTACAAAATACTTCCTGCCTGTCTCGTAATTTCTTACGTAATACTGTTTTGAGGAAAAAAATATATTTATATATACACAACAATAACTATAATGATAATTAAAATTTTTGAAAAGTACGAAAATCCCCAGAGCTTGTCATCACCGACCCGACGACACTCACATTGAATATATATTAGATTTCAAAAAAAGCAAAGGGGGAAAGGGGGGAAAGAAACTAAATTGGAGGACTTGTAAGAATTTGTTGCATCACACTCGTCTGCCAATTGTCCACTAACTCAACTAAGTCCGACTGGCCCTTTTTTTACTCTACGTGAGCTGACTGACTTTCTCCAGCACAGCCGCATAGTCCACTCCGTGGCATGTCCTGCTGTAGTAGTGGATGTTGTAGTAGCTCTTACTGTCTCCCTCTTTTTCTTCTATCTCTTGTGCACGTATAACAGTCTTGTAGTACTGCTCTATACACTTCTCGTCTCTGACACTCCTACAAAAAAAACTCTTGAAAGCTCGAGCTCTCTACGTTCCACTGAACTGGGTCAGTCCGATCGAAGCCCAGCTACCACTCAGAATCCCATAGGCCACCGACCACCGAGTCCTCCTCATTTTGGATTCCTCAAATGTCTCACTTGACCCCACTCGCTCTCTCTTTTCTATTCTCTATCCTCCTCACACATCATCTTCGACTTTCAAGGACTGATTCTTCTTTTTTCCTTTTCCTTCTTCTTTTTTCCCCTTGTCTTCTAAACCGAATTCCTGTTCATCTCATTCGTAACACTTCACTTCGCTTTTTTTTGTAGGAGTCACACCATACCATCAGTCCATCCTTTGCAAAAAAAAATTGCACAAAAAAAATATAAAAAGAAAAATAGGAGCTAGCAGCCAGGCAAGTTTGAAGCCACTACCGCTACTACTCCGTTGCTTCTATAGTGTAGTTCCTCAAGTTCATATCACTTTAGAAGCACTCTGCCCTGCTTCCTACTTTGTTAGCCGTATCTTTCTCTCTCTCTCTTTCTCTCTGTCTTCTCCCGCACTAGAACAGCTGTGTGATACTGAAGGTATCCCACTTGTTCTCCTTTGGGCTTCTTAATACGAACAAAAGAACTTCTTTTTAAAGTTCATTTTCTTTACACATTTTTATCTTCCTTCTCTTTTGTCTTCTCTGGTATTAATTTATTCTTTCACAAATAAAAAAAAGTATTTCTTTTTGTCCCTGGTTGACAGTGTGAATGACTCTTGACACATCCAATGTGAATGTCCAATTAGACATGTAATTAACTACATGCAGTAATTCTATAGCTGACTCCAATTTTTTTTTTTTTATCTTCTTCAAAAACTCGATAGCTGTGCGGTATTGAAAACTCTCACGAGAGAAAAAATAAACGTAACAGAAGAAAATAAAAAGAGGGAGAATCAGTAGGAGAAAATACACTTAACAACCAAATATAAAATACTGGTAGAAATATTATGTATAAACCTATGTCTGAGCAAACCCCGGAGTTTATTTGCCTCTCTTCTTTTTCTTACAGTTCGTTTGGCTTAATCCCCAAATTTTTTTCTGTCCCTCCCTCTCTCTCTCTTTCCCTCGCTCCTATCCTCTCTGTCTTTTTTTTTTTTTTGAGTTCAGAGAAAATGAAATACTCAAATATACTTGCTTTGTTATCACTGTACTGGAAAGAAATACGATCACGACTCTCGTACACACTGGAGCACGTTGATTACGGAGAGTTTAGCTGTAGGATGTTATCGGAGGCTCGCTTCTCCGAAAACTGCCCGACTCAAATGCCTGTCACCGGAAATGACTGCAGAGGAGCGTGCCAGTGACGGAACCCCCTCGCCTCTGCTGCTAGTGCCCACCTGCGCCCAATCAATGCGCCGCTTCACTCCATTCACTTCACTCTCTGTCTCTAGTCAACATGACCCGTCCCAACGAGTCTCGGACCTCTTGCTCTCTCTCTCTCTCTCTCTCTCTCTCAGTCTCTCTCGCTCTTTCTCTCGCTCTGTCTCTCTCGCTCTCTGTCTCTCTTCCTACAACATTCGCTTCTTCTTCGGCTCTCTCTCCCCCGCTCTAACTTTTTCTAAATGCTCCCACTCTGTATTTCTAATCAGTCTCTTGTGTACACACGACTCACAATTTGCTCGTCATATGCAACGTTATGATAAGCATTACCACACTAAAGTCTTCCTTTGACTCAAACTTCTTTTTTTTTTCTCTCTCTCTCTCTCTTCCTCACTTCCCACTCCTGCTACTTCTACCACTCTGCTCTTCAACACTCTCAGAACTTTTACACATTTTTCACTCTGTATAGTATACCATACCAATGCTCACTAAATTCTCGCAAACTCGAGGGAGAGACGGGAAAGAAGAAGTGAAAAAAAGGGATTCCCCGTCTCCTATTATTTTCAAACGTTGTTGCGACTACAGTGTATCGAGAGCACAGACCATGGTCTTTCTCGCTCTCTCTCTTTCTCACGTTATTCCAATTCATTCAAATGCTCTTTTCCATTGATATCCATCATGTTTTCTTGCAGGATACTGAAGGGAGAGAGAGAGAGAGAAAGAAAGCAAAGAGAACAATCCGCATTGACAAATGAGGAAGAGGAAGAAAAGAAAGAAAGAAACATTCTTTTGGAAGACCCTTTCGTGTTTACCTTGCCCACACCGTCCGAATTTATTCTCCCCCTTTTTCTGGTTTATCAACACACAATGGTCAACTCCGTAGGTTGTGTCCGCTGGAATTTTGTAGCACATGAGCAACATAAAAACTACCGGCATTCTCATTTTACTACCGCACGACGCTCTCTCTCTCTCTCCCTCGCCCTCCCTCCCTTTTACTACGAATACGGCCTTTTTTTTTTACTACTACAACTTACTACTATCCCACCTCCGGCGCATTTCCCTCTGGGTTTTTGGGTGCTTTGTCCTACACCTTGGTAATTATTAAAGTGTATAGACACACCATGTGCACATGGCGAACCTTCTCTCCGTCTGCATATGCATACTTCTTACTACGGGACACGGGAGAAATGCTTGATCAGACTCCCATTGATTATTCTGCGTACCGTTTCACCCACCGTCGCCGCGGCTATGAACATGTACATGCATTATTTGCAGTTCCAACCAGACGTATTTTATTCTGAGAATGTTCCCATTATATGGCCCTGTGCATGTAATATGTGAAATGCAACGTTATGTTGGAGTCTAAGAATAATGCAGCAATAATCGTTTCATAATTAATCCACAAAAGGATTTTCAGGTTTGGCTCTGCATATTTATGTAAGTAATATATGCGTACATACTTTAATATTAAACAAAAAACTCTTTCTTCTGGACTGGTCCGGACTGGAGATGTCACGATGCCATCAATAAATTCATAGTAATTATTGTTGGCAAAAGGGTTTAAATATGTAGAGATGAGGACTTCCTTGAACTCTCCTGCAAGTCTGAGAAGCAGATGATTTTACTGTATACACATTATATATAGGTAAAAATGTGTGTACTTATTTGAAGAGGTTCTGCTTTGTGAATAATAGAATGAGCATTTCACTCGGCCGAACATGCCTTACTCTCTCGGGCTACACTATATAAGAAAAGATTCTTTTAATAGGAAGTTTGCACGCCCAGATATATATGTATACACGCAGAGATGTAAATATATCGCAGTAGATGAAGTCCATATAGAACAAGACCTCGTTGCGACTCAAAATAATGTTGCAATGGCATAATCTACTACAATATACATAAATAAGAGAATTCTTACAAATATACCCGCTCATAGTGCAGTCCCCATCCAAATGTCTAATACAGTTTGCAGAGATTATTCTACAATTTCTTCTGAAAAAACATAGTATATAACTGAGAGAGGGAGAGAGAAAGAGAGATTAGGACGAAGCCGGATCGAGAAAGAGACATGCTACGAAAAACTCCTTCGTTCTATTCCCTCCCGTCTTCGTTTTTTCCACATGCATATTTTTATATGTATGTTACATAAATACAAGCCAATGGATTTAAAAAACAAGAATAATCTTATGTAAATACGGGGCTTTCGCAGAAGAACTAGAAGGAGTCGAAACTTTAAGCAGAAACGTTGGTTACAACTCATACATATATAAATACCAGTCTCAAAAGCCTTTATACAAAAACATATATAAAGACACAAAACCAAGCTCCCGTTCACACTGTACGTATATACACAGTGATAAAAAGACCCATACTCATCTCGGATGAGTACAAAGTATCTCATGAGGATACTTACATAACTAGAGCAGAAGAAATCAGACGGCGTGAGAATTAAGCAGTGGCACGCTGGAGCCAAAACTCGTTAATGTAGTGATTTATTTGGTCGTACATACATTGCAAAGATTTCTTTGCGAAGCTAATTAGGCGACAAAAGACAGTGAAACAAACACCAGAGACTCCGTCCATACCCTCTCGTCACCTCGCTGCATCACTCAATTACCAGATACTATTGAGTTCGAGAAAGAGAGGGAGAGAGATACTAGAGAAAGGGAGAGTATACCCGTACAAGAGTGAAAGAGAAAGAAAGAGATTTTTTTTAAAAGCCGACCAACGAACCAAGGCAGCCCAAGAGCAGAGCCATATAAATAAGATATATGTACATATATACTACCCTCATAGGTACATATATTTGTCGTTGAAAGCAATTGAATCTCTTTCTTCCTTCGCCTTTCACATGTTACACTAGCATTTTCACGCTCTTCTTTTTTTTAATAAAAAAAAAGATTGTTTACAATGCCCAAGTATGTGTGACAGCCAAATGTCTACGATCGTGCGACACGTTTCAAAATCTTCTGATTCGCTTGGACCGAATGATGGTATGACATAATATTCTCGTCCCTTTTCCTACCACGTTTCTCACTGTCTGTCTCAAATTTCCATTTTTAGCAGACTTGAACCGTTGGTGCTGAGCTCTGTGCTAATTGTAAGTTTCTATGAATTGACACGTAATTAAAACTTTTTTTTACAGCCCATACAAACTCATCGCACCAGATATGGTCAATATTCTATTTCATATATGCGCCAGCAGACCTCGAAGACCTTGAAGCTTTTGGTGGTGAATTGTTTTCAAGCACATTGATTAGCTTAATAAGAGTAATTGTGAATGTGGGGAGTTACAATAAAAAGACGCTTTTACCAAATGTGCATACTGTAAATTCCTGAGACATTTGACAGAGTATTAAACCACGGTGGTAGCAACCACCCTAAAGTTTTTTTTTCTCCGTCATGTTCATCTGTGTAATTTTTTCGCATTCATAAAAAAAAGTGTATATACATTGGGATGGACATGAAGAAAGAATTACGACTCCATCTACATATGCGTATGCATATCTTCCAAGACTCTGCCATTAAATGTTGTACCTTTAAAACTTTAAAGGTTTAAATAACTACGTATAGAGGCTTTACTGGAAAAATCATGATTTTAATAGTGTCCTTCTCTATATACATAAACCCTCCCGCATGTAACGATCGCGTGGTATACACTAGTATTTATCATCACCAAGTCGAGACGAAATTTACCCCAAGAAAATATTTAAAAGAATCATTTTTACCCAACCAGACGGTCTTTCACCTTTGTCAGTGTAGAGAATCTAACGTCCTTAACCCAAATCAGCTTCGTGGATTTTTTCTTAACGAAAAATACAAATTTTCAAGTTCCTACACCTTCTTCCTTTCCTTTCCACGCACACATGCAAGTTTTTCACCTACTCCAAGATGTGTACGTATATACGTATATGAGTATGGCATTGGCGCTTTAATAAAAAAAAATATACATATAAGCAAATTCGTTTACTTACAGGAACTTTAGACTGTTGACTAGTGACTGCGAAAGATTATCTGCAAAAAAAAAAAAAGAAGCAACGCACATGATTAGATTACAAGCCGTAACGTGTACATCACATGTAGGTATGTAATTTTTTCATACAGGAACTTAAGCACACACATTTTTATACTCACAATGTCTCCTTTTTTAACTATTTCCCCCACGTGGTAAGGTTTTAAATGATACTGGGTAACACCAATTGCTGCTGTTCTTGTATTGTGGCTAGGAGACCGACCATTTATGATGTAATACCCGGGATCCATTCAAAAACAGGAAGGTACAAAGTGTACAGTGCAAAGTGACTTTTGTGCAAGTGGAGTTTTGCAGTAATTATTTAACCAGCAAGTAAAATAATATGAAGCAAAGCGGAGCAATGTCCACCTTAACCTATGCATGTACATACATTACATGCATTTTCATCATTTTTACGCAATGTGATATGGAAGCCTCGTGTGATTGCCGTATCGAGTACCATTGATACACCTTGCCAAGTAGTGTAGTATACCATACGCACATGTTTTTTTTCCTTCTCTTCTCCACACATTTGCAGCCACGCTCATCCTGTTTGAAGTGCATCCACGACTCAACAAGAAAAAGCTTAGACGGCTTACTCGGCACACTCGACCATATTTTCAAGTCAGTAAACTAGTAAACTTCACATTCAGTTGAGGTAGTATACCTGTGAGACCTTTGAAAAGCATCGGATGTATCCGACACAGTCTGAACATTTTTCTTGGCTGCATAGTCACACCGTTTTTTTTTGATAAGCTCAGTACAGTGACAAGATTAATATTTTTAAAGGGTTTCTAATCTATAAATTTTGGCAAAATTTATCATTGTCAAAGCTTTTCCTGAATAGCATCAACGTCATCTTGTCACAACAAAATTAAGTACTAGTAGATACTATACATACTACAGATGCTTGCGGGTATACATGGGGATGTGTGGCCAAGGAAAATCAAATTTTGGAAACTATTCATTGGTTTTGAGAAATTTTGGTTGCTCAGCTCACTGCATTTAAAACCACATGCTCCGAAAAAACAGGTTTTTTTCTTTACTCGGAGCTAAAAACCAATATAGACAAGTTTATTATTGTAAGTACACACTCACACACCCTCCTTTATGGATGCTAAGTTTGCAGATGAATTTTATTTGAATGGGAACTCGTGCCCAAGAGCATTTGCTTCCTTTTTCAAATGAGGAAACAGACAATGCTTCACAATAACCATGAATAGACACGGAAGGAAAGGGATGATTTCCGTGACATACCGGCAAGGTGTTTTCCCACTCAACCGAAGTTCTGGAATATAAAAAAAAGGAACTGATAGACGAGAGGATCCGTGTCCGTGCATGTGCTGGCTTTTCCCTGTGGTATACTTTACGCCCCTGCATATTCCGTATACATAAGTACACACATGTGTTTGAATCGTAACACGTGGTGCAATCCAGGACACCAGGTAAGAGTATGGAAGCAGAGCTACTAGAAAAAAAACATAAATAGAATATACATATTTATAGTTTTAAAAGGATATACGGAGTGAGCAGCAATGATGATAAAATTGTACATAGTCACAACAGATACTTACCTTCGTCCTTCCATTGTATTATACGGCGCTTTACCTAGAGGCAGGATGGCCCCAGGTAAGAATGATTGGACAAGTACAGCATAAACTGGATTGTAATTTCCCGTTCCATACGGAGCACCTTGTGGTTTACTGTCTTACTGGGATGATCTGTCGTTACCCGCCGAAATAACGGGTACATAAAAGTGTATGGAAGAAAATTGTACAGACCTGTGCCTTTTAATTTTTTTAAACTTACCCAGCAAAATTTTATACCGTTAGAAGACCAATCTCATTTTCAGTTAATAAACATTTATACTGTGGTTAAGAGGTCAGCCGAAAAATTCAGCACAAGCGTTGTTTCCATTGTTATTAATCCAATAAAATGTTTTCTTTCTGGAGAAAATGAACCCAAGTATGCGTGTATTATAAGTAACGCCAATGGCAGCGTAAAAATTTAACTAGAAACAAAAACAATTTATTACAATTAATTTACCGAAAAATTAATAGAATATTTAGTGCAAAAATACAGTACCCTTTTACACTTTAACATGTGATTATAAATGACTTAATTAAATAACAAATACTGTGTATCTTATATAATTGCGAACATTTACTTGTTAGTACATTCTACAGTATAATGTGTAACTGTTTTACCAACCGACACGTATTCATTCATTCCCTATTTTAGTAAGCAAGATACGTGTGTAATTCTTTTGTCCTTTACGCGGGTTTTGTGTCTACCCTTTAGAATCATCCTCATAGTAAATAGCATGGACGTCTCACATCAGGATGAATTAACATGAAGGAAGTAAGTACATTTACACATACAAAAAAAACTAGGAATGAAAATTCTCTTTCCTCCCTTTAAACACACACTTCCTTAAGAGGAATGCTTATGCGTAGAGCACGAAGAATGATTGACTGGAAATGTAACATACTGGTAATGCACCTTATTTGAAGGGACCATAATCCGCTCCGTCTCGCTTCAAAGAGCAACCATCACCTGGACATTCTCTTGTCGTATAGGTTGTTTTTTTTATGGATAATTACTATGTACCATTTCCAACTTCGGATGGCACAGTGAGGCTTTTCCTCATTATTTATGATTAGCTTCCTATAGTGCATACAACAAGAGCACACACAAATCAAAAAGATGTTAATACCACAGGACACAGTGAGGCTCGTGCCATCAAGTCCCCCTCCCCCTCCCGAAACTTCCGTATTTCCTTCCTCTCCACATTTTCATTTGATCTATTATTATAGTAGAATAAAAGTGAATACATATATACCTCCGTGCCACTAAAGGACAACAGTTCAACTAAGTCCTTGGAAGTATTAGCAGCCGCACATAGTTCCTCCAATTTGAGACTTCCTTTAGTTTTTTTTCTTCCAACAAAACGTTCTATATCACATCATTTATTCATGTAGAAAGAACAGAATACAACACACGCGCGTCCTCCCGTTCAAAGGGTATGTGACGCCATTTTATAACTGTAAAAGGAGATAAAAGTCCAGCGTATTATCACACATATTCTACACTACTACATATGTATAATGTATATATTCCGAGTAAGGAAAACATTATGAGATTAAGCTGTATATATAGGTACTTTCACTGGCAATTTAAATTTATACTTCCATCACAAATCAATGAAATTCACCCTTCGACCAGCGACCTTGGAATTCGCATGGGTTATCTTCATACTCGATGACATCTGTTTATCTGGAAGTCATTCATGTTTGCCCCTACAGTACTCACTATAATATGTATAATGCATATGTATGCGATGTGTAAATAAATTAAAACAATTACCTCTATCAGAAAAAGTCAACAGTGAAACATTCCCATGTGGTGGCATTTCCATAAAAACCAATAATTATCCTTTAAAACCACCAACCTCAATTCTACGGAAGGTCCCAATTGCTTGTGGTATAATTATTATAGGAAATCCAGAGGAAAAACAACCTATGAGACTACTCATTTCACGCATGAATGAAAACATTCACGCATACCTGAAATTCATCTACCGTCTTTTCAGGGCTTAAATCATAAATCAGGGGGTGGTCCACCTTAGCCAGAGTATTTGTTTTTACTCATATGTCAGTTAAAATTTGTACAAAGAAGATATTTTACTTATAAATTGTTCATTTTCTAATAACATTTTGTTTTTAGTATTTCTGTATACTCGTAGGCAGCCAAATCACGATCAGGGTGGTGATAATCCGGGATTGTAATCCCGGGATTACGGATTCGGATTACGGATTACTGTAATCCGAATCC
>JAQGBT010000714.1:0-43695 GCA_034698585.1 Disparrhopalites patrizii | reverse complement strand
AATAAATTTAATGATAAATTTAATAATAAATTTAATAATAAATTTAATAATAAATTTAATAATAAATTTAATAATAATTTTAATAATAATTTAAATAAATAAATACACTACTACATTACTAGGTAATGGTATCAAAAATGGACATGTCCGCCACTTGTTGCTGGGTTGCATCGTTAATGAGAGGGTGACTGCTGGCTTTGGCATCCTGCTTGAGGGCATAAGAGACCGTGCGGTAGGACATTTGACGAAGGATATCAAACTCCGGCAAGGTGACGTGCACGCCTCGGAATTCAAAATACGATGCGAACCCTTCGTTGAGCCAGACGTTGTCCCACCATTTGGTGGTGACGGTATTTCCAAACCTAATGCACATTGGTATAATTAACAATTCTTTGTAGCTACTGAATTTTGTAAATAGCTCAACGGAGGTGAAATGAAAAATGAAGAAGCCAATAATTAAATGAAGACAATATTGATGCCATATTTTATGCATTACAGAAAATGGTGGTTTACGTCTAAATTGGTGATTAAATTTTTTACCATTGATGAGCTAATTCGTGGCTGTTGGAAGTGCCCACCGCACAGTCAGCATGTTAAAAGTGAAGGGACAAAAATTATTCTGTATGATTAATTGTCCTTGCAAAAATTATAGAAACATTCCTTTTTCCTCTACATCCTATTTTGAAGCTTGAGTAAAGTATTTTCAATCAAGCCATGAAGAGAAAAATTGCACCTGATAATTGCTGCAATTCCTTGACGTACTTCCTCTGTGGTGTGACCTTTGTAGTAAAAAAGGCGACTATCCCTGCAAAAATACTAATAATTAATTTTGGCCCGATATATATATGTACATAAGCACAGTTATTTGGTATTTGCTGGCGTTTGAAACCATTTGTGTACATGCTTAAGCACTGCATTTGTAATGCGAATTTATGGGGCATACCTGTAGATCACCAAGCCCCAGTTTTCCATTGCTCCAAAAGTAAAGAAATCTCTCGGTATGGCCACGGAATCCATCTTTTGCATCGGGTATAAATGGTCAGGGAAAAGATCATCGAAAGCTTCCATTATATTCGCTGACTCATTTGCAGCAAACTCCGCCCCACCTCGTTCCAAGAGATGTTCGGGTCCAATTATCTAATTTCAAAATATACAAAACGCGTCTTATCTTTCACAAACATCAAAAATAAAAAAATATAAAAAAATAATAATAATAAAACGCTTACTCCAATGGGAAGTCTATAAAGGTTCTTCTGGGGCTCAATCCTTTTGAAGCTGCTGGCAACAACCAGCGCTAATAAGTAGGCGGACATCTTAACCGTTTCGCTGTATTCATCCCAAACCCAACCATCTGGGAGCAGATCGGGATGACTGAAAATGGGGTATACAATAATTAAAAGTTTGGAAATTTTGTATGAAAAAACACGACTGAAAACAATTTTACCGCGGAATATCAATAACTGCATTAATTACTAGTTACAAGTATTGAATGAAAATGGATAATCAGTAATTTCCCAAAAATTTCTCCTACTCTCGTTTCGCTCCGGGTTCTTGCTCAGAATTGGAAAATGAACTGAAGCTCGCGCGTCGGCCAACATTGAGTGTGAATTTTGCTTTAAAACTAGGCTCATCAAATCCGGGGCAAAACCGACGAAATCCAATGCTCTGGAATAAATACATTTTAATGTAACTTAATTTTACACTCACTGATAGATGCAGAAGCTTCAACAAGTTTAGTTTTAGTTTCAAAATAATCTTGACCCCCGATTTAGCTAATGGATGTGGCAGTAGTCATTAATTGGTGTGGTACATAATATTTCCTGCAAAATAAAGGGAAACATGAACTCACCGCAAATTGTGTAGATGCAAGCCAGCTGCAAAAGTTGAAAAAGATTAGTTTCTTAATGTTCTCATTTTCCGTACGTTTTCATCAGAAAATTCATTTTTAATTCAACCGATTAACAACTGTGCCTTTTAAAAAGCTTTACAATTGTATTTTCCTAATATCATTCAATTTTGAAACGTCGAAAATTAACATTTTACAGGAAAAGCGTAAAAAGCGCTAAACGTGGGTGTTGTAATTATATGACCGATCCCATTTGCCTTCGAACACATAAGTTTTATACCGTTTAAAGACCAAAGCGGGGCACAGTGACACGCTTGCTCATACATGATTCCATTTTTGTATTTCAACGTTCTTACTTTTGCTCCCCATAAATTCCCCAGCAAAATAAAATATTTTCTATCTATAAATATAAAAAAAAAACAAATGCAAAAGATAAGAACCCTATGTCTGAACACCCTTTAAGTAGAACTAATACCTACGGAGAAAGTAATTCACGCATAATATTAACAGTGCGTGATAGCCTGCTAATATACCATCTTCTATCTCTCATAAATTAAAATACTGCATTTGACTCACTGTGTAATTCCCTCAGAGTCATTATACACAGCTCGATAGAATCCCAGTTTTGGCTCTCCATCTGGGATCGTAACTGTGTCTCGGATTTGTGCCACATAATGATTAATCTTGATGACGTAGTTGTTGGACTCCACCAGATCCTCATTTAAATGAATGATCCAGAAATGACTCTCTTCGTCGGACTCAAAGGAACCAATGTCTACCTCCTGGTCTCCATGTAATACCTGGACACAAATGCATTATTGGGCTTGTTCCCACCAATGGCTCGTACTATATCGGACACATTTTATGTTTTGCACAATGAAATACTAAAAATGTGCGAATAGCCAAGAGTATAACCTCAAGTGAGGTCAAAAGTAAAAAGAAAAAGTAATGAAAAACAACAATTCAGAATTTAGAATTTATAATATCACAAACATATGTAATTTAATAGGTGACACATCTAACGTAATATGTCCTCTTCTGACCTGCACTGGCTTCTCCCCCAGAATCTCGATGTCAGCCTTGTGTAGTGTGACGTTCTTTGTCGTCTCCCGACACGTCACAACAATCTCCACCGCCCCATGAGCTGTCCACTGGTCGTAGGTCGTACCGGTTGCATCGATCACAGGGACGATGTGAATATTGTAGGAGACTGGCTCCAGGCTGGAAGGAAGCCGGAAATTCCCTTCCGCCCACGTTGTATCGAATAATTGTTTTTGCCCAAGTAAACCCAAGCCGTGACGGCTTCCGGTAAATCCCAACTCCGCCGTTGATCGTGTGAATAGAGCCTCTGTGCCTGCTATGGCAAATAGCCATACGGTCCCTACATATACGGTCCATTTCATCTTTACTATGCGGAAATTCCTTTTTATTAATACTAAAGCTCAGGTATTAAAAACTAGATAAAAAAGGATGATTCAAAGCAAGACTTATCACTTCTGGGGCCCCCAACGTTTACTGCTTCCTTCTCCGCATGGAACATTTATTTTTGTGTACACTTGTTATTTAAACAGAGTACATCACAAGTCTGTAACAAACAAAGTATGGTGTTTTATCATATAAAAAAGAGATTAAACTGAAGGCTCTATTGCGCTAGGATTAGATCCTAATCCAGAGTGTGTGACATACACAAATTTCCAGGTACGTAGGCTTTGCAAGGACTTGAAAACAGGCCCATCTTTTTTAATTATTATCTTCTCTAATTTGCTGCTATGAATGTTATCTGGAAGGTTTGAGGGTGAATCTCTCCATTTATAAATACGTCAGGCGTGTGGACCAAAATCATAAGCTGATCAGCTCATCTAGTTTTTTTTTATGTTGCAGCTTTGGTATGCATTTCCCTAATTGCATGGTAGTATATGAGGTACACGTAGTCTGGCTTCACTGTTTCGCTGGACATGCTGCAAATGTTGATTGGAAGGAGAATTCCTGGGAAAAATCATTTCTGCGACGCATTGAACGAGATTGATCGTCACGAGTAAATGGATTTTTTGTGGCGTTTATTTTCTCATTTAACTACAGATACATAATATACTATTTGCAAATATCGGTCATGACGGACATTGAACAAGAACTAGGGACAGCATCGTTTCAAGAACGACTGTCTTCTTCCTGGGACTCACTTAGATCTTCGAGGCCGGCGAATGGATCTTGAGCCACTGGGAGATGGTATTTCCGTACTTGCTCATCCATTCCACGTTTCTCATAACGGTGTTTTTAGCTTGTCTCAACGCCAATTCAATCTGCTCATACTGCTTTTCATCTTCCGCTTTGATCTTATCCTCAATTTGTGTGATCTGAGCAAATAAAAAATTGGTGATTGTAGACAATTTTGATTAGACATTTGCATATCAAATGCATGGATATTTTATCAATAGACTCTCGCATTTAAGTTGTGAATCATCAATTTAATTGTAACGCAAAACTGCATTCATAATCCAAACAGCATTCGGTGGAACTTACAAATGTCACATCCTCGACGGTGTTCTGATACGTAGCCAGAGAAGATACAGCCCTGGAGATAAAGGAAAGACCCTCCAAGTCGGCAAATTTCTTCCAATTATCCCGGAGAACGCCATAAGTGTGATTTTTTCCAAGATCAGAGCTCATTCCAACTTTGGTTAGGACTGTGAAACGGTGACGGGATAAAATTTTGGGATCTGTAGAGATTGGGTCATCCCGTATGACGGCTCCAAGTACGCTATGTTCGTAAACAAAAATTATGTTTTAATGACATGTCTTCATACGCATTGTAGAATCTTTTTGTATGTTAACGTACTAAATGATATTTGGCACATCTTGGACGCAACCCAAAGCCGAGGCTAGACGATCGATTTCATAGTCAAAACGAAGGGACGCTTTGTCGGTTTCCTCAATGTTTTTGGCAAGGTCTTCGTATTTTCCCATGAGGAATTTGACCACGTTGTGAGGTCCAGAGGCCACACCCCAGCAGTATCGGATGGGTCGTAGGTCAATGGGGATTCTATCGCACGAAATATATGCAACAATCGGATTTTTGAGTCAGACCAGAAATTATCATGCCATTAAATTGTAGTAGTCCTTACGGATTCGCTTCCTCGGGCTTTTCCAGCCAGGCATTGAGAGCAGCAGCAGACTGTTGCCTACAATTCTCACTTTCCAAAGAGCATGCCCAATCAAGTAATCTTGCGCGAAGCAAAACAGTGATTCCATGCTCACCTTCCTTCTGATCCCAACCTATCACGGGAGTTTCATTTTCTTTCGCATTCAACGCATCTTCCACTTTAGGGAGCAAATAAGTTGCAAAATTCTGGGCAAGCTCAGGGCTTGAACCAAACCAATGACCGGAAAGGACGCTCAAAGCATTCAGGACGGGGTACCAGGCGGCGTGGTTGGTTTCAGTGACATCCAAGAAGTTCAAAAATTCGAAAGCTGTCTCGTACTGAGCATAACCTACAAAATTTTACATCAGCATTTTGTACTCTCTTAATGTCAAAAAAAATCCTTTGTGTGCATCCTGATAGAAATAGCGGTGTCTTACCTTCTCGGGCAAAGCGGAAATAGTCATCAATGAGCTGGCCTTTCGTTACAGGTGAAATGGTGTTGCCCGGTCTTGCTATCTCTGCCTGAATCATTCGTGCGAATGGCAAGTCGTACAACACTCGGTAAAATCCTGTATTACACCCATTTTTGAATTATAAACACCTTCAAAGGCATTACCGTAACTGTAGGAAGTTAATGGGAAAAAGTTATGCCCACCATATGCTTCCGGGTTTGCAATAAACCACTTGGACGTATCACGCTCCACAATTTTTACAGCCACATTTTGCCCGATCCAAAATCTTGACAGGACATTGGTCGAATCCTGAATGGCCACCGGAACTTCCCACAAGTGATTGGGGTCATTTCGGGAATAAGGTGACTGCGGGTTTTGGTTGTTCTTGAATCTCTCCTGAGCAAATATGAGAACACCAAATATAAATTTATCTCCACCGCTACGCAATATATAAGCTAATAGTATGAGACCGAACATTTTGATGTTATTACCTGGGTAAGTAAGACCACATTAGCTCCTCCTTGCTGCACCCGGATGAGAGGGAATCCCTTTTGCAGGGTCCATGTGTCCATGATAGTTTTCACCGTTTTTGTGCCTGCGTATTTGAGTTTAAAAATTTGAGTTTAAAAATATGAAGGACGTTAGAAAGCACACGTGGTAAATATGTACCTGGTAGCGTTCCTTCTTCTGCATTTTCAGTTAGATGCTTAAAGAGATCATCTTGGAAGGCGTTGGACTGGTTTCTGCAATGAGAATGGTTTTATGTACCTTTGTTTAAACAATTATGGAAATAAATGGCAACAAATAAAGGGAATTAGTTGTACCTCGCAGTCAGGTAAGCTTTGATGCCATTCATTAAATTCGTCTGGCCCAGGAATCCCTCCATCATCCGAATTAACGACGCACCCTTTTGGCTACGGACACAAGAGCACCATATCAGTACCATTTCAAATTCTTCAATAAAGACATTAGTGCGATGGAAAAATAGATAGTAATAACGGCAAGGAATGAAACGTACTATGCCATGTCGTCAAATACTTCCATGGAGGCAATTTGCTCCTGAGTGGCATCGTTGATGACAGGGTGACTGTAGATACCGGCATCTGCCTGCAAAGCTCTTGCCCAGGTACTCGCAGCGAACTGATTAGCAAAATCATACTCCGGCAAAGTTCCATGAACTCCCAGGTAAGAAAAGTAGGTGGCAAAACCCTCATTGAGCCAAATGTGGGACCACCACGCGGTTGTCACTCCGTTTCCAAACCTGTTTTAATTGGTAATTGGTATCAATCTATTTTTGCCACCACGTTTTTTAAACATACGATTTATGTTTGCCCGTCAACATGACTAAATCAGTAAGACAAATAAATAAAGAAGTAGTAAAAATAAACAAGACTTAAGTGATTCTTACCATTGGTGAGCCAATTCATGACTGGGCAATGTAAAAGTCAATAGTGTACAATTTAGTCATTTGTTGTTAATAATTGCATGAAAAAACGGTAATAATGAATTTTCCAGATTAGAGAACCATATTAATAATTGTTTTAGAAACACGGAATAAATATTCTTAATCATACCTAAGGACATTAGCAATAGACAGTAGATTTGATTCCGTGGAGTAAGATGGGTAGTACAGAAGGGCAGAGTCCCTATAAAAAAAACTCCGGTTAACGAAATACTCTTGGATTGTCGCATATGAAAAGGCAACCTCGGATTGATCAGTAAAATACCTGTAAGTGTTTAGACCCCAATTTTCCATGGCTCCAAAGGTAAAGTATTGCCAAGGGATCGCGACGGAGTCCATTTTGCTCAAGGCGTAATGGTGTTCCGTAATTCTGCCAAATTCTTGTAGAAGTGCGGCAGATTCATTGGCGGAGAATACGCCCCCTGTCTTGTCCGCGTCGTTAATAAGATGCTCCGGACCAATGATCTTCGCATTCAGACAATATGATTAAAGTCAACGGATAGTATGATTAAAGTACAGAATATAAGGGTCCGCCTGTGTATGTAGTTTTCATTGTTATTGTTAGCATACCCCCACGGACGGGTTGTCGGTGCTTGCCTCGCGAGCAAAGGAATTAGCCACAACCAGAGCGAGCAAGTAGGTGGGAAATTTCACTGGAGTTTGAGGATAGACATCCCATTTCCACTCTTTAGGTAGAATCCGGTCATCAGCTGGGTATGCACTAAATAAAACATGCCAGAAGAATCATTTATCATCTCTTGCTAACATTTTTCATCTAGTACATAATTGCACATTCTCAGTCAAACTGTGGTTCGGGACTAAATTCTATATCATTTATATATATTTAGCAATCCGATTTGAAATGATGGAATTGTTTTAGTCATACCCGTCTTCGGTTGTTTCCACTTTCTCGTAACTCCAAGACTCAAAATCCTCCTTGCGGCCAATACGTAATTTAATGAGTGCTTTAAATCTGGGCTCATCAAAGCCCGGGCAAAAATACCGAAAGCCGATAGTCTGTAATCGTATACGGAATGACATTTATCAAATGCTTTCTTGCGACGGAAATTAACATGCACGCAGGTATACATACCTACGTATACAATAAATTATGATTATCGTTCAATCGTTATGCATACATATACACATGTATATAATAAATTATCATAAATCAGTTAATCACCTCAAACTGTGTCGTAGCGAGATAGCTGGAAAAATGAAAATTCAGAGATCAGTATGAATTTCGTTGAATTAAATGATATTTGATGTGGGTGAAAGTGAGATAATTTTTTGACTCCTGGGACTGCCAGAATACAGAAATAACTTACTGCGTGTCTCCTTTGGTGTCATTATATTTCGCTTGATACAAGCCAATGATGGGAGGATTCAAAGTATCAGAGTCCGATACTTCGGTTTCATAATGTGCAATTGTAATTCGATAGGAACCACTTAGAGGAGCAACTCCGGCCACCAACTTTATGATCCAGAATTGCTTAGCGACATCAGTTGAAATCGTGTATTGCTCAGGGGGAATTTCGGTTTCGGTGTCAGCTTGAATGCTTGCTAACTAAAATGTGGCATCACAGTAAATGTTAATTAAACCGGAGAAAATAAAATGACTCGGAAATCGGATTTTTCAGAGCTGAGCGAATATATGTTCACTTTTTAATGCACATATCATTTTTGAATGGAATGAATTTGAGTGGAATGAATTTTTGGGGAATCCCGAGTATGTGCTTTTCGTTTCATTAGCAGGTAGGATCCAAAATGCATATGAAAATCCTTTGTACACTTACTTTTACGTCTGCTTTTTCAATTTTAATCACACTGTCGGCGTTTAGAGTGATGTTGGTGGTGTCGGATTCGGCCCGAACAACGATTGACACTGACCCATATGCCTTCCATTGGACGAACCCATCCTGGGTTGGAACTTCAATCACGGGCGTAACGCTGATGTCGTAGGATTCGGGTATGACGTGTTCCGGTAACCGGAAATCATCCGCTAGTGGCGCTGAATACCTGGCGGCGGCACTTCTCTCCTGATTCAACAGAGAGAAGGGATCTCCGTAATCCGGATCCAGTTGAAGGGGTGGGGATCCCGACACCAGGGCCACTAGGACCAAGGTCTTAAAAATTACACCAGCTGTCCAACTCATCTTGCTCGTCCTCCGACGGTTGTGAGAATAATGGGATCGGCACACAACTGAAGAACCCCGAATGAAATAGGGTTGAGGATTTGAATTCCATGAAGGATGACCATAAATATTGTTTCAAGTGTGATAAAAACCCGAACTTATACAATTCAATTAAACTATGGCCGTCTTCCTGTCTCTCATTTTCAGCACCTGATAAGATATGAAAAGCCCTTTCAGGCTTAATTATTGTCATGTGTATGTAGGTAATCGACACAAGCATTTACAGATGGACACGTGGCAGATTTTATAATGCCCGAACATTCCTTTTATTTTTGCGTACTACCAAGGCACAGCATGAGCTAAATAATTGTCCACTGATTAGGAATCATTTGTTTCATCATATCAGAGTCTCTGGGGAAAGGTGCGATGGTTGAGAGACTCGTTTCAATTTCTGAACATGGATTTTCCGTATTTATAATTACAATTTCGGACTTTTCAAGCACCTATAGATAAAGTGAGTCAGAGAGGGAAAGGCTCAGTAGTCTACTACCAGATGAGAGATATTTAGAGAGACAAGATAAGCACAAACGTTTGTTCCACAGGATTTTTACACACACATATGAATTCACAGGTTTATTACGTGTCTAACATTACGTGGAAATTCAGGAATTTATTAGCGACAAAGAATAGCAATTAACAAGTGTATGAAAGTACAGAAGAATGGTGAAACGAATGGATTCATTATATTTGTCCTTGAAACCAAGTATTCATATCTGCATAGAATTCTTTGATCCAATTCATGTTCGATTCAATGTTTCGAACGGACATTTCCAAAGAAATTCGAATGTTATTAGGGAGCTCCTTGTCCTTTTCCTCAATGAATGATTGAAGCTGGAAAAAAATCAATATTTATGGAATTTGGTATAATAATATTTATAATAATACGCACACACATTTCACATAGTGGTAATCAGAGTAATATTTTCCAAGTGCACATATGTACTTCCACCACTTACACTCTCCATTTCGGATTGCCTGGTAAAAGCCGTGCTCATGGTGCGTATGGCACTCGCAATGATGTCGAGGCCATTCGGGCTGGAATTTTTAATGACATCAAATTTGTCCCGAACAAAGGCAAAGACGATTCGCCGGCCATTATTATTGAGACCCGCCTTCTGCAGAATGGTCAGGGCATTGTCATGAAAGATTGTTCCTTCCTGCAGCGTCCATTCTAATAGACTATACAAATATTTTTCATTAAAAACAATGCAGTTTTTATGAGTGCTCAGAAAATATTTAATTATAATTATAATTAATGTTAATTACTACTAAAACGTTTCTATAAAATAAGGATAAAATCTTGGCCCTCCAAATAATTCTTGTGACACTTTGACTTACGCTTGTAAATGATGAGGCACTTGCGCACAAGTAACAGCAAGAGCCAGTCTCGTCCTTTGAAAATCTGGGATACCACCATTATTAATCAAGTCCACGAACAACTCAAAAGCGTTTCTCTCCTCGGCTACAATGGCGCAGTAAGCCACAGTCTGAAGGTCCAAGGGGACACTGCGTATTAATTGAGGCTATCATTGAGTTTTATAGTCAAACATTTATTTTAATCGTGTGCACCTGTAATTGCAATTACACTACATACCTATCAATGTCGAAATTTTGAAACCAGTTGCTGGCTTTCGCTTTACAAACTTCGCTGTCCAGTGCGCATGCCCAATCCAACAGTTTTGCCTGAAGGAGGACATTGTGTCCGCGCTCATCTCCAACATTTGTTAACGCGGGGTCAATGAGTTTCAAAAAATAATTCTACAAGAGCCAAAATGTCACATTCAGATCTTTTCAACAACAATAATAATCAGTGATTAACATACAAAATCGAAGTCGAAAATCCTTGTGGGTTTCTTTAATGTATACGTAATATCGTAGCTGTAATTATGTATAAAAAAGGGGTAAGTCACCTGGAAAAGGCTAATATCTTCATTCCCAAACAATGTTAGAGCTCGGGAAAGGGAGGAGAAGAGGGGATTCCACACGAATCTCTCTGTATCTACGTGGGTTTTCAGGTGCGTCGTAAATTCAAGGGCTGTGGTGATACTGGCGTACCCTATAGTGACCAAAGTAGCACGCATTATTTCTCGTGCTGTTTATATCCACATCCTGGATTTCTCCAGGACAAAAACAGAACTAAATTCTAAGTTAAAAACTAAGTTAAAAGGCTTGGATTTGTACCGTTTTTAGCGAAATTAAGGTAATCATCAATCAATTGACTGCGAATCTGTGCAGATAATTTGGTGGGGTCGGCTCCAAGTTGCTTCAGAATTAAAGCCATAAGGTCATTGTCATAGAGCACGCGATAGAATCCTGTGGAGAGAAAAAAAAAGGAAAGTCAATATTTATAACGGAAAAAGCAGGTGAAAGCATTCATTAATATAGAAAATATAGAGGGAAAATTTGCAATCCAAATTCTAAAAATTACCGTAAGCCTCAGGGTTGACAATGTACCAATCATTATTCTGTTCAAATTGAATACTTCTTGAGAGGGATTTGGTGTTTAACCATGCTTGCGTTGTGCTCTTGATATCCGGCTGCGAACTTGAAATGACTTTTACTGGAACCTCCCAATATTCACTGATTTCAATGGCATTTGCTGTCCCTTGTTTTGTAAATTGCTCCTGTGTCAAATACAATTTTAACTTCAATTTTTACGGACAAAATATCAGCACATATACATATACTTATGGTTGCGGGTACTTGACTACTTTAAACCACCTGCGAAACATGAATTCGACTCGACCCGACTTTGTAGGCCCTCACGAGGGGAAAGCCTGGCTTAAGGGTCCAGCTATCCATCAGTTGCTTAATGGTTACGGGCAGAACAACATTATCTTCTTTGGCTTGCTCCTCCAGCACCGCGAATAAATCATCTTGCTCCACTCCAGTGTAATTACTGTATCCAGGACCAAGATCCAGATTTTCACGCCGTTTTTTATTAAATAAATTTGATCATGTACATTCTGGTTTGTATAGACTTACTGCTTTTGCAAATATTTGACCACGGCATTATGCAGCGTAGCCTTGCCCAGAACACTCTCCAACATGCGAATCAAAGCGGCTCCTTTGTCATATCTGTACAAACAAAAATGTCTTATGGAAACCAACATTTAAATAAATACCTATAATTATACATTGGTCTACCTAAGTATAATTCTAAAGGTGAATATTTACGGGGCAATACGTACACAATAGTGGTGAAAACGCTGTTCACTTCCTTTAGTGTGAGGGCGGAATTTCGGACGGGGATATTAACGTCCACGTCATAATTGAGAGCATATTGAACAGAACCCCAGAGGATTTCATTGAGTGCATCGAATTCCGGGGCCACGTGTTCAATGCCAGTGTAGGAAACGTAAGTGGCGAAGCCTTCATTGAGCCAAATTTCGGACCACCACTTGCATGTGACAAGATTGCCAAACCTTGTGAGACATTTTGGGCATCAATTATAGCATCAACATTTCTATAATTAGATTTTTTCTTTGAACTTTAACAACAGCATGTGTGGCAATGTTGACTCACCATTGATGAGCAAGCTCATGACTGAGAATGGATAAGATTCCGTTGCGATGAATTTCGGAGGACTCGCCCTCGTAGTACAAGAGGTAGTCTTCCCTGCAAAAGACCATTTATAATATAAAAATCAATCATGTTCCAAAATATTACATGATGCATATTTAATTTTATTTAAATTCAAATCAGTAAAAAAAAAACCAGATACATGTAAGTGTTCAATCCCCAATTTTCCATGGCTCCCCCAAAATATCCCTTGGGAATGGCAATAGAATCCATTTTATCGAACTCATACGCAAAGCTGTATTCCTTCTGCAAATATTTAATTATCTGCTCGGAAGCGTTGGCTGCAAACACTCCGCCATTTCGGGGACCAATCAATTTATGTTCGGGACCACAAACCTGTGAGAACGGGGTAGGAATGCACTTTTTATTGAAGAAACATATGTGCGTACGTGTACATACATTAAACCAAAGCAAAGAAAGCGAAAGAAAAAAGTCTTACTTGCACAGGTTTGCCGAATTCATTTGGCTTACTAGGAGTACAAGAATATCCTTCGGTGGAAATTAAAGCAATCAGGTACGTGGGCATGGATTTCGTCTCGCTGAAATTGTCCCACATCCAACCCGTCAGTCCGGGACTGAATACATGCAAATATAAATAAGGGTCTGTCATAATCTGTCCTCAATTATATAGTCAAATTGTTTATTAATATTGTCTGATTACATTTCTTCCTCGCCGATCTTCCCCTGATTGCTCAGCGTCAAAAAGTTCTTCCGACTGTCCCGACCGATAGAGATTTTAAAGGTGGCTCTCAAGTCCGGCTCATCAAAGCAAGGGAAGGCCTCGCGGGCGCTCACTGGCTCAAATTGAGTTGTTGCCATCCGACTAGAAAGCCCAATTTCACTCACTGTTACATCCAGTAATTTCCAACCGTGTAAATACTGACTCATAAAAAATGTTTCCTTACTAGGTCTGAGAACCATGAGTGAAAGTGGCTCTGTACAATCCCTCAGTTGTGTCGGAGATAGAAGCAGTGAAGTCCATGGAAAGAATGTATTTTTTACCCACGCTCAGGTTGTCTCTCAATCTGATGGTGTAGAAATGGTTGCTGGCATTGTAAGTGGGAATGTTATTAACTGGAATGTCTTCAGTTTCGTCTACTGAACGCACCTATATTTCCAAAGAAGAAATTATATTGGAAATTAGACCAAATTAGACGGGCTGTCGCACACAATATTTCACCATTCAATTTTGTACAACTACAGATAATAGAAATGGGGAAATTAAAAAACCGGCAGGAAGTCGGTTGTATTGTAACCTTAATAGTCTCCCAAGAAATGGTCAAGGTCGGGTGTTTGTGCAGAACAACAGTAGCGGTTAGAGAAGCCACATTAAAAAGGATGTCAACATGACCCGGTGCCGTGTATTCCAAGTCCCCATTTTCGTCGTCGTAGAGGATGGGACGGATTTTGAGCGTGTATTTCTCTGGAATGACCTCTCTAGACAATCGGTTGAAAGGAGCCACTTCCGCCTCCTCCGGCAACAAAGCCCTTAATCGCTCTTCCCTGAATGTATGAATGAAGCCGCGGGGATCCTCCAGCTGGAGGGGCGGGGAAGCCAAACTTGGCCCCAAGAAGAAAATCGAAATTAAGAAGACCCTCATGGCAGCAATTTAGTGAGACAGACCCTGCTTTCACTCCAAAGTTACAAATGCATACGAGGGATCGGAATGGACATTAAAGGATAAAAAAGGTTCATCATCAGGAAAATTGTGTTATAGCAAGCGGATTTGACGGTGAGGCTCACTTTCAGTTTCCCGAAGCATTTAGTTTACTTAGGATATATTTTTATCTTCCCCGGGATTTTATCAAATAAAAAGCTGCGATTCCGACATATTCTTGTCGGTTGGAGGAACAATAGGTACACATTTATCTCAAGGGTTTTTTGCAAAGCAGGCAATAAATCTTAAAAATAATACGTCGCTTCACGAGAAGAATCCCTTTGTGCCCCGGACATTATTTAATGTCAACCCTACCCCCCTGTATATACTATGAAACATATCCCTACATTTTTATTTACTTTAGCACTTGAACCACACTTTCATCAGGGTATTAAACTCGCTTATGAGATTCCCATGTCATGCGTCCAGGGTCAGATTCGCGTAATAAACGAAAAGGATCCATTGAAATGAAATTAGTATTTTTCCAAATAAACTGCCAGGCATCACAAACAATAGTGGCTTGTCATCGTAAAATTAAAAAAGAACTCATCAACTCTTTGGCGACAAATGCCTCATAGATTAAGCGCTGTTCTGAAAAGTCCTTTTGACATACTATGAGCCATATAGTATGACACACTATGGCTAAAACCAGGGCATGATTTCATCAACTGCGTAGTGAATCCGAGATGAAAGGAGATGCTGACAACACGGGAAATGCCGCACTTTATCAGCTTTATCAATGACGGTGCCGTGCCCAGCTTTCACTGTACCCCGTTTAGCCTGTCCCTGTACTATCTATGCACACAACATACAATTGCTAATTCTTGATAAGACGGGATATCAAAATATTGAGTAAATGACAATGCCAATGCTAATTTAACAGTTTCAGTGCCAATGAGAAACTGTCAAGTCAGAACTGAAAAAGAACAATTGCCACTATCATAGAGGACATTGATTAACTTGTCAAGTTTTTTCCAGGAAATCGTAAGGAATTCACGTAATAGAAGCTCTCAGCCAAATCTCTGTCGAGTAGACTATCATTGTTGATTATTCCTGGTGTTTTCTATATTATATGTACATATTTGCAAACGAGAGGAGAATGCACTTGGTTCATGAGGAAAAGGAAATTACGGATTTGCGAAACGCAAATTCTATTGTAAAAACAAATTATCGCTTTAATTGTGCAACCGAAAATAAATTTGTGGTGATTTTTTGAAAAACCAGCATTTCTACTACAAGAAAAAGTTTGGTTTGCAAATCCAACAGGTGAACCCACAATAAATGTACTGCTTGCTTTGTACGGATGGCAATTATGTGTTTCAATATTACTGGCATTTACAAAAAGCACATATGATGAACTTGTACTCACTTCCCAGTTTTGCTTTGCGTAATTTCATTACAATGTTCTCCTTTTATAACAGCAACAAATGATGGCGTAAATTTATGTAATGCCACTCTATGTGAACATGAAGTTCGGCAAACATTGTCGTAAAAATGTCGGACGATTTATGGAAATTCCAAGAACACGAGGTTGATTTCGTTTTTTTAGTACCTCACATCATGGGTACTTTTTTTTTTTTTTTTTACTATTTACTCGTTTTTTACGGATCCAGCAAAACATGAATTAGAACATGTAGTGGACAATATGAGTCCATTAGGAGGAAACCCCGGAACCACGTGATGGTTTGTTCTCGGCGAGCCACGTCTTGAACGGTTCATAGTATTTTTGGATCCATCCCATATTGTTCTTCATAGTTGTAATATGTGCTGTAATACTATTCTGTGCACCTGTGCTCAGATTCTCTTTGTTGTTATCCAGCAATTTGCCGAACTGCAACCAAATAAATGAGTGTATATTAAATTTCCCGCCGATGCCTCCAAAAATTGTCTCATTTCGCAGTGAAACGTAACGTTTAAAACTACTTACATCCTCAATCTCATACGGGGAGCTCACGTAACTGGCGAACGTGCTGAAAATGCTAACAACCCCAGATTCTCCGATCCCCTTCCTATAGGCGATAATCCGTGAGTTATGTTATTATATGTAATCACATTTTCATTACGGATTCATATTAGCATTTAACAAACTTAAAAAATGCCCTCACGTGGTTAAAAATCTGTCCAAATTGTCCTCAAGAGCTCGGAATACCACATAATGGCCGAAGCTGTTCCCGGCAATAGCTTGCGCAAACGCCAAACGATGATTCTCAGCAGGAAACGTGGAGTCGTTGTTCAGAATTTTTTCAAATAACAACCTGTAATAAGCCAGAACACACTCAATGAAACTCAATTCAATACTGTATACATCCATATGCCGCTCTGAATCGTATGACAGGAACATATGAAGTTAATTAATTAGCCAAAAAGTTGCCTGCTGAGCTGAGAAGGTTCTTCTACACACGCCAACGCACGGATGAAATTAAGCTTCTGCGTGTCCGTTGCAATGTCAACGTTATCAGAGTAACGGTCTTCGAAAAACTGAAGCAAGTCACCCAATTCAGAGCTGCTACTGCTAGACACGGCGGTGCAATACACAAATGGACGGAGGTCAGGCCTGAAAACAAAATTCAATAGTTACATTTTAGTATGACTTACCTATATTAATTTGTAGTATAAATAGCTATTAAGCAAAGAAGTACGGAGGATATCAATATCTTATATTACAACATATGTATACTTACGGTGCTCTTTTAGATTTGTCTCCTACGGCATTTATCCATTCATTTACCCAGTCCTGGGATTGTTTCTTGCAAGCAGAATTACCCAAATTGCAAGACCATTCAAACAACCGATTTCGCAAAAGAGTTTTGTCAGCCACATGTTCGCCTGGAAGTGCTACAAATCCGACATCCGCCAACGCCTCAGCCATAAGGTCCAGCACGTATTTCTGTCCATCCAAGGAATTCGAATTATTCAATCATCCATGTAAAGTGTAGCCAAAGAGTGTGTGAAACAAGTTAATTAATCATTATTATTCGGCATTAGAAGGCTGAAATTGTGAATGCATTAACATGAGGATATCTGCACATGGACTTTACGTGGCCATTACCTGGAAGTAGTAAAAGGCCCCTGTACGACTAAGCAGTCGATAGGGAACCGCCATGTTTGTGAAGAACGTAGCCCAAGGAACTAGAGTTCGCTCTTTCTTCAGGTACTTGGACACATTTAGTGCCTTGTCCCATCCATCGTAGCCTATGGTCAGGAAAATGAGACTTCAGAATTTGAAGCACATCAAAAGATATTTAAAAAAAAGTTATTTTGAAATTCTGTCCATTATGATTTTGAACTTTACCAGCATAAGCAAAATTGAAATAATCGTCCAAAAGGCCACTGCGAGTCTTGGGGTTGAATGATTGTGGATTGCTTTGAAGTTCATCCAGGGTAAGGTTAAATGTGAGGTCGTCGTAAAGGACTCGGTAGTACCCTAAAATAATCATTTGTGTACCAGCCATTACAGTTGCATTATTACTATGTAATTTGTCTCACTGGTCTGCTCCGGGTTTAAAATGGCATAGTCCGCGGCATCTGTAAGAATATTCAGTTCCAACGATTCTTGGTCGGGTGCTAGCCAGTTGGAGGATTTCTCAGGGTCATAGGGTGTGTCTCTGGATTGCCACGCAATGGGTACGTACCACTTCTGTTGCCCGGGAGTGACCGATGCTTTGTCACGGACAAAGTGCTCCTGCACATCACATCATGGTTTAATTTTCATGTATTACTTTTAAATGGAGATTTCCACGTGTCAAAGTGATACGCCTCCAGTACCTGAACAACGGTGAGCGTATTCTCCGACCTCGTCACCTTGAGAACGGGAAAGCCTGACTGGGTGGTCCATGTTACCATCACGTCCGTCATGGTCTTTCCAGCTGGAAGGAAGTCATTCCCATTCGCTTCCTGGCTTAGTCGAGCTTGGATATAGTCGAACAACTGATTCTGATTCGCATTCTTCTCTAGTCTGGATTTCAGCACATTATAAACCCAATGTAATAATACTTTCTTCAACACACGTCCACTAACCACTGGAGTAAATTAAAAGAAATTCAAGCACAAAAATACGTCAGAGCTAATGTATAGAGAGGTGGACACTTACGTTTCTTTAATGTAATATTGCATCACTTTTCGGAAATTGGATTCCGAGAGGAAGGCATTGACCATTCGGAGTATGGACGCGCCCTTATCATAGCTGTACAAGTAGTTTTACATGAAGGAACATACTTAAGAATTTCCTGGGCTTTCTTTCGAGTGGGAATTGATTGACTAATCAATAATTGAATGACAAACCTGATGGTATCGAAACCGTATCTGGTCTCCGCTGGCGTATTTAAATTTTCGTAATGCATGGGATGCGTCGTAGCTCGGACATCAGCTTGCATGGCATACTGGACGGAGTCCACAACAATGTAATCGTGCCATCCGTACTCAGGATGCACAGCCCTGCAATCTGCGCACCCGATGGGCTCTCCACCGGAGCAACCAATGGATGCATAGTACGTAGCAAAGCCCTCGTTGAGCCAAAGGTCATCCCACCATTCCATGGTGACCAAATTTCCAAACCATTGATGTGCAAGCTTAAGGGAAAAATTAAACTCTAAATGGCTACGTTCATAAATCACTTGTCCGTCTGAAATTGACTGCTGTACAAATTCGAAAAACTAATGATATCCTACAAGTTTATAGACGTGAACCAAGGAGATAGAAAAAATAAAAGAAGCCTTTACTGCATGCGCTCACGCACGACTCATTCCCTTATTTGGGGCAATGCGAGAAGCCAATAATTACTTAACCTATATAATATATATATACCAATATACCATGAGAATTTATATTATATTTACTTCGTGTGCAATAGTGTTGGTCATCGTCACTTTCTCCTGGACTGTGGACTCATCCGGAACGTGTAGAAGTCGAATGTATCTACGGGAGAAAAGACCCCAATAATTTCCTGCAACTACCGTCATCAATCAAAAGGGCGTACAAAAAGACTAACCTGTAAGTATTTAACCCCCAATTTTCCATCGCCCCAGCGCTAAAGTCTAGAATCGCCATTTTGTCCATTTTCGGGAAAGTGTAGTCCTGGTCCAGATATTGGGAGAAAAACTCTTCAACTACACGTTAAACAAAATGAAGGAATTGTTTGGATAATTTCTATGTACAAAAATCTCAATAGAACCCTTTTTGAATTTCAAATGAATAGCAATGCAACTCAAGTAAGCAAACTGTGCATTTGAAGAACTAACCATTGGAACTCATAGTGGCAGCATATTCCCCTCCTTTTTGGTCAATGATGGGGGGTGGTCCCCAAATCGCCACCTTAAACTTTGGGTCTGGGTGTTTGGACAGTTCAGACTTGTAACCGGACACAGCAATGGCTACCAAGTAAGTTGACATACTGTTGACATGCAGTTTGTAAGAGTCACGGTCCCAGAAGGAATTACTGGAGATACAATAATAAGCAACGGTGAATACTGTGACGATACCAACGTTATCCTGTATTGCCATGTATGTATATACATGTACATTATTACGTACATGTGTATTACATGGGCAGGACGAATATATGGATATGTTCACACTTACACTTCATCGGTTGATTCCTGGTCCATGTTGGACAGGGAAGTGTAGTTTTTGGGTCTAATCACCGAGATCTTCCACTTGGCCTTCATATCAGGTTCATCTGTATAGATATGAAGATTTTTATTTTTAAAATACGAACATAACATTAACTGACCACCGTCAACTCGGACATATCAAAGCTGTGCAGGTGGGCCAGAGAAAAAGTTATGTACTTCATCAAGAAAGAATCGGGTATATAGGTCTTTGTAACAATAAAAGATGTACCAAAACAAGGGGTCATTCTCCGAGCATCCACACTCTCAAAATCCGTCACGGCCATGTACCTGCGGAATAAGAAATTTTAGCACTTATGGAGCTCCTTCTTCCCAAAGATATTACAAGTACCATTATGAATTATGAAGCATATTTGTATACTAATGCTTTTTATCCTGCAATTTTGTTTCTGGACTCTCAGTAAATGACAATTTCACATGAAGTACCATTTTTGGGGTTTCATTCTAAATTGTCATTATCCTATTGCGATGCTCCCATGCACGTCTCAACGTCTAAATGAAAGTCAGCTATATGTACATACGAAGGCATATTTGATATTTATAAAACGGTTTAAATTAATTTTTTCAAAATTACTATCTATTTTTTAAAAATAAAACCTTTTTGGAGCTTCTTCAATTCTTCAACGCATTATTGGCATAAGGGAATTATATTTAAAACATTCGGATAATTTATTTTCTCCATTAGACTACGTTACGGTCATCCGTTTTCGCCTCTCATAAAGCATTTATTTACGCACCTTCATGTATTGAGAAGACAAATATTTACTTACGTACATAAATATGGTGATTTAGTAATGGGGAAAGTACTGGACATAAGCATTTTCAAACAAAAATATGTTCCTTACTTGGTTTCACCGTCAGAATCGATGTACGTGGTTCGGTAAAGACCGAATGAAGTTATTCTTCCATCTGGGATTGGGGCGATGTAATTGATTTTGAGCTTGTACCGTTCCCCGATGACGAGCGGTTGTGCAAGAGAAATGTTAACAATTTGAGCCTCCAGATCTCTTTCCAGTCTTACAACGGGGAAGATGGCAGATTCATCGTCAAATTTGTGCACCTAGAACCACATGAAGATACAAGCACATGCAAAGGATTCTCCGTTGTTAAAATTTTCTAGTTTCAGAAAAAGCTGTTGAGTCTCACCGTGACATCAAAGGAGGTAAAATTAATGGTGGTGGAATGGACTTGGATTTTGGAAACTTCTCCTTCGGCAGTTGGATCCACCTGAATGTCTATGACCACCGTTGCAGGGGCCGTGAACATTCTGGGGCTATTAAAAGGGTAGTCAGGATCTGCGGTGGGTAAGATCACTCGAATGTCCAGTTCATACTTCTCGGGAATAATTCTTCTGTCCAGTCTGTATCTGGAGTCCGGGACAGCTCGACTTTCGTGACCATGATAGTACGCTTTTTCGAGAGTGGTCAGCGGTGGTATTGCCTTGATTTCCACGACATACAAAAGAAACAAGGCGAAGGCAAAAGCCTTCTGGTAGACTACTGAAGATGTTCCCATTTTCTGGGATTTGCAAAAAGAAATGGAGAGTTACCCGCTTTTTCCACCCTGCTACTAGCTATCGTTGACTATAAATGATGAAATTTGTCCGCTCCCTTCCTCAAAATCCAAACGGATTTAAATTGCGCTTGAAACAATGTAAATGCTCCACGGGTGAGGATTTACCTATCATTTGATACTCAGCGGCATATTTTTCCGATTCATTGTGTGGAGCCGCTGGATTCCCTGAACTTTGATAAAAAATGTTAATATTGATAAGGATTGTTTTCATGTGTCCCACATCTGCTGACAAGGCCAGAGAATTTGGTCGTGCTAATGTGACATGTGTGGATTAGGTAAATTGTAGGTATTCACGATAATTGGATCTTTGCCTGAACAGCAATATTAGCTTAGAGTTTGACGTAATCCACCTGCATTGGATAAAACTCACTTGATTGACTGGTTGACCAAACCATTTTTTGTTGTTGTTGTGTGAAACGCGAGTGTGCTGTAATGCACATATTAAGTGTGTATCTAATAAACAGGATGAGATTGTAAAGACATTTTTACCTGCACAACCTTGTATTTCTTTCAAGTGACAAATAATACACAGTTAATTCCTCGGAATAACTACCTAATGATAAATACATACATGTGTGCTGAAGTGGGAAAGTCCTGTCGTAAAGCGTATGACTCGGCGGAATTGCGACGGTGGTTTTAAATCCCCGAGATTTTGAAATGTACCAGTCTCATAATCAATCATGATAATATATATTTTGTTACAATTTCAAAAAAACGGTTGTAAGCCCATCACGCTCGTCACTAAAGTTTCCCCCGCTAATACAAATAAAATATTCTTTGCATTTTAAGTTTTCAGAAGATTATTAATGCTTTTCGTGCGTATTTCTGCCGTGCAAATAAATGCTCGAGAAATACGTGTTTACAATGTCCTGGACCCAATTTCTTACAAGAACAAGTCGACAGTTGCTTATTTTCGGATACGTTTGATCTGACTCTGACGGGTGCTAGTTGTAAAATATTTTCATGTAAATCAAATACTACATTATTCTTTGAAGAGTGCGTAGTTGGAAGGGTAAAATAAATAAACAATCAGAATTTACAAACGCTTTGTTATCACAGAAGGACAACATTTAAATTATTCACGGGGCAAAACAACTGTGATAAGCACATAAATTGAAAAATGACTTTCTAGTGAGTTGAAATTGTTCATTCAGTGATTTTTTAAACTTTGTTCAATAAGCCAACACGCGGACGCTCTTCTCAAAATAAGTATTGACACGTCAATCAAGAGAAAAATTCCATATTTACTATCAAACGTCGTACACGGACCCACGCCATTCAGGGTTTAATTCACACCGTGCTGGAGAAAAAACGTACAGCCACCTGCACAATTACCGAAAGCATGGTTTGTAGAAGCTAAAAATTACATGGACAAAGAGTTATCCAGCATTACTGGTATTTGAACCAGTCTTAATATATTCAGTATACCTATATTGATTTCCAAAAACGAAAAGGATATGAGTAGTAGCTTTTTCAGTACTTAATTTGCTCAATACTTATTGTTTAAATTAGATCTTCCTGCGCCCACCCAAATGTTCTGGCAATGCAATACACATGTATGTTTGCATATGTACACTTATGTATGGGTTATGGTGAATGTTTGATGCTAAAAACATTTCTGCAATGGCTAGTCAAACTAGGAATATTTTAGGCTTTCCTTGTTTCTTGATTCTAATATAACATGCATAGTATGCGCAATTCTGTGTGGAAACAATTGACCGTTTTTAGGGATAAATATCATATTACCCCCAACACGCGTGTAGAAATGAAAAGTGAGCATGTATATACTATATACATATATTCACAAATGGGTCCAGGTACTTCAGGGTGGTCCAACACACATACGTGCGGAGTAACTTCAATGAATTGATCAATATAGCTACAAAATCAAAATAAGTCTCGGTTGGCAATTTGTTCCCTCACCTCCATGTTCACACCCGAGAGACCATTTGGAAGTCATAAAAGCCCTTCATAATCGGTACATACAAGAAAGAGTTACTCCGATCTGAGCATAGCAATGATAGGCTTTACGAAGCCACGAAAGTTCCTTTTTTGCTTATTTTTTGTTACACACAGAAAAAACTGTGAAGGAGACGGAGACAACGAAGGAATGAAAGAGCTATGGAATCCATCAAAACAATTCTCTACTCACCTATTTACATACTACCTATATGTATATTATTTGTAAAAACATGGGGACCTACGTATTTGTACTGTATAGAGCATCCATATCACAAAAATCTTAGTACATAGATGCTTTTGCCAAACGAATGCAGGGAATCCATCTTTGCCGTCCATTGACATTGTTTGGATCTTGGTAAAATACATATCTGACCTGAAATCAAATCAGCTGCGCAGTTTCCACAGATCCTATATAAACAAAGTAAAGACCATGGGAGATTTCATCCTGTTTTCTCCAATTCCTCACTGACTATCCATATCTCACCTGGAAAAGTTCAAATCTGACCACTGCTTGTTTTGATTTTTTAAACTATAGGATGGTCATAATTGCAAATTCAAAAGCTGGAAAACTTTAGATACACGCTCATGACAAACATCCACAAAAAGCCATTGACCAAGATTACAACATTTTTTCCTCATGACATCACCCATTGGAGAGAACAATAATATGAGACTGCAGCCCAGCGCCACACACAGTCATAATAAGACAAAGAAAGAAGGACTCGTGTGATGCTTTTAAGCGTCACACATTCCAATCTTACCTTTCGTGTAGAATATATATACTATAGTTTAGAGTTAAGCAAGCAGTCTTGGCTACTGGCTACTTTAAAAATACATTATGCATTGGTATACGCGAATTAATTGTGATTAACACAATAAAAAAGTGTGAAATTTTCCAAATGACCTCCGGTGAGTGATGAGGGCATCACACTAAGCATTTTTTGCTGTTAAACGTTTTTCACGTCGGAGATGTAAAATGCATTTCGACATTATTTTTCGTCGGTATACGTCTAGTGTATACAGAATGTATATATATATACAGAATCCGAAATCTGAAATCGCATGTCTTCCAGTTCCAGCAGGAAACCGTACATCTGCAGGGGCAAATTGAGACACGGTGAACACACGTTGTTGCATGCGCATGCATTTAATTTACACGCGTATATAATATACACGACGTCAAAAGCAATTTGTTCCAGCATATGTGAAAGCAATATTGTCACATTGTATGGACAAAGTGAAACACTGCCACATTATTGACAGCAACATTTGCTTTCTTGACTGTGATGTCGTTTTATGGAAAAGCAATTAAAGGAAGATAGGACTTTAAAATTGCGCCAAAGCATCTTCAGGCAAGAGTCAAAGTCTACCAGGACCAAATAATTTATCTCAGGTAAAATCCCAAGCCTTAACCTATATGTATATGGATAAGGGAGAAGCATGGTTCAATGCACAATTAGTGTGACAACAGGAGAAATAAACTTGAGAATGGACTTTGAAGCTGAACGTTTATTCTTGAATTGATCACATATATGAGATTTTATTGAGGAATAGCTTTTATTATTGAGAATGCAAAAAATGTGCAGGAAATATTCGTCTATGTACTTATATAATATTATAATAACAATAATGAAGTTTAGGTGATTATTGATGTATTTGCAATACATAATATATAGATATTTTATAGCAATAACTCGAAAAAAACTAAACATTTATTAATAATAATAACATCATGATCATAATATAACATTACAAACTATTACACTAGAATGATTTGTATGTGTTGTAACAGTACATGTATAAATCGGAACAGTGATTCAAATGACCAAAAAAATTACATGAAATATATATATATATATGCATATAATATATGATGTGTTACATACTATATAAATGTTTCTTAATGCAAGTTAAGTCTGAAGTACATTATTTTCACAAATTGGAAAATGCCGCTTGAAAATAATATAAATGCTCTTTTACACACACGTAAGTATAAGGCAATGATTTCACAATAAAACAAAATGTAATTGATTCAAAATATGAAACCCTCCCCAAAATGAATGGGGAGAAAGCTAAATCTACAGGATAACAAATAAAAAATGCAAAGTATAAGTACTAAAAATACCATGTACAAAATATTGAAGATTTAATAATAGTAATAATTTTCTCCATAAACTCTATTACGTTCTATCAGCAACTTAAATTTCACGTAGGAATAAAGTCACATATAGTTTCTTTTAAATACACACAAAATACATTTTAATGCGTTCTACACACGCTGCACAAAATAAAAATTACACTACTGCTAAAACACAAAAATGACAGAGTAAAATTCCAACAACGTTTGTGTTGTTGGATATAAAATAGCAGCATTCATGCGTTTAAAATAAAATTCGAGGATAGAAATAAAAAAAAACTCATGCTAAAACAAACGTTATCAATACAATCCGTGTAGTACTGACATTGATATAGGAAATTACAAAAATATCGACAAGTAACTTGTTTAGTACAAGAACAAAAAATAAAACTCACAATCAAAATGAAAGATTTTGTGTTTACATAGTTTACTTTCTTCTTTTGGAACATTTTTTTGTATCTATTTAAAAAAAAAAAACGCTCCGCTGTCCTTCTGGGAGACTTGACATATGTATGTAGATAATATACAAGAGTTTCATGAGTATGGTAGTTGCAGTAGTATAAGTTTTTTTAGTATATATTGTAGTAGCAACAATTGTTATTGCTTACACTGAGAAATTTCAACCTTGAAAGAGCATGTTATCTATTCGGTTTTCTTCACATTACACTTTATGCGTAGGGTATGAATTTATCAACCAATCCCACAAAGTGCTTTTGGGGAATTGTACACGAATAATGAAAAAATGCGAAGAAAAACAAAAAGACTTTCTTAACCATCAGCAACTCCCCCGAGGTTGAACAAATTATAGATTCAAATGTATCGTTTATATTGAGTATTACAGGTTACTCGTAAAAAATCCAGCTAGAGTAGAAAAACAGTTACAAAATATATGGTTAGTTTAGTAGTAGTAAAAGTAGTATAGCTTTGTGTCAGGATTTTCGTGTAAGTAAACGTGTGGAGGTGAAGCTTTTCCAGTTACATCCGTTTCATATAAACAATGTCTCGTTTCTACCAGCTACATATACAGAAATTCCTTTCTAAAACACATTATATAATTGTAACAAACACTTTTCAATCAAGCAAGAATGCCAGATAATGTAAGCTAAGTGTTCAACAATGTCATTTTTTTCTCTCAACAAAATGTCAAAGATAAAATCGCTTTTCTTTTGTAGAAGAGAGAGAGTCTTCCGGCACGTTGGGTACAAGTTAAAAAAATATAAAAACAAGCTAAAATTGGTTTAAGCTAGGAAACTTCCTTACTTATTTGTATGTAATTAATTAATCTTGTATGTAATTACATGAGTTTATAGGTATCAAAGTGGTGTCAAAAACATCGTCTTTTTTTCGGACTCATCCATCTCTCTAGCATTAAGTTTGCTTTATAGGAAAGCGATATGAGATAAGAAACGGTCTTCAGTTCTCCGAAACGTGCATGTACACAAAGAAAACTCCCCCACAGTTACAATAAATCGAGTACAAGTAACAATAATAAGGATACACTGTACACTAAATAATTGTAGTAGTTTAGCAGTAACTAAAAACAAGGAGGTTAATTCAATGAGTATATTTCGTTATATCATCATAATATATAATGTATCTTTTCTAAATACTTGTATTAATTGTGCATAAACTGCAGATTTCAGATTTAATAGATTAATAACGTTAGTAATAAAATGTGCGATTTTTACTAATGATAAATATACATACATTTTATACGTACATATGTAAAGAGACAGCTTCATTGTAAAAAGTACGACCGTTTTTTCGTTTGCGTCATGAGAAGAGGAGTTTTCTAAAAACTAAATATATATGTATATGTATGTATTTATTTATCATATAATAATATGTATGCATTTTCTTAATTATTTTTTTGTTTCATATATATAAGAGGTAAAATAGATATATTTACAACAAATAACAATATAGCAGTGAAAAAACGCGATTTGCTTCTGCCAGCTTAGCAAATGCTTTTAAATATTGTAGGAGTACCTTCATGTGTGGCAACAAAATTATTCATTGATAGTACAAATGTGATTAGTACTTTTAGCTTATTCTTGGGAGGGGGAACAACCAACTTCTAAAAACAGTCACTGAGAGTCCACACAAATGTGTTAGGACGACAACAACAACCCAAATTTTGTCCGATATTATATATTATTAATAATAAATGGTGAACATGTATAGACTATACGTAGTATTAATCGTTTATGTTCCGATCCTGACACAGTCAAGTAAACACTTTGAAATATGTAAATGCAAAAAAAAACCTGTATATAGTCTTGTAAGTCTTATATGTTTGACATAACAAACACAAGTTTGAAATATGAATTTGTATATGTTTTTTCGTATATTGTAGACGCTTGTCCATTAACTATATTCCTAATATATTTTGTTTCCAGTGATTCCTTGCACGATTAAATTTTTTTAAAGGCTGATTATGGTTATTAGTAAGAACATCCTAGTAAATGTATAAATATGATCGTAATAACAAGTGCAGATGTAGTAAACGTGTAAGCTGTCCTTTGTTTAATATTATTATAAAATTGCGGTGAAAAACGCTTGCGCTCGATGTCGTGATAATAATAATAAAAAATTGTATTATTTTACAAGTTAAAATTCATTCATCACGAAGATTAACAGATGGTTAAAATTTCCTTTTTAGAGTCAAAAAATGACCACATGCATAGTATGTATAAAAAACGGACGCAACTAATACGTACACGCTAATAAACGATTTGCCACCGTAAACTAAAAACAACATGCATTGAGAGTGTATAGCAGTAATAAGTAGTAGCTTAAATATAGCTAGAACTAGAACACCTTTGTGAAGTCTGGTTACTTGTGTATTGAGTGTTTCAATATTTTGTATGTGTACATACTGTACAATAAAACGGCTGTCTTTGAGAGAAAAGCCTACCGGAAGATTCGCAGGAAGGAAGTGTCGAAATGGTGCACATTTGAGTATAGTAAATTAAAATGATAAAAAGTGAGTTTAAAATGAAGGGTATATAAATACGATACTTGTGCTTACAAGTAACTAAAATCAAATTGTGACAACTCTTTGTAAAAAGTAAAGTTACTGGTATTGGGATCAACAATATCGGCCTGGGCGTAAGACGGTACATTAAGAACATTTGAGGCAGCTGTGATAGGACTTTCGTAAGAGACGGGAACATTCGCTGGAACAGATGAAGGTGCAGTGTAGGGCGGTGAGACATTGGTTGGGTTGGTTGCCTCATTTGCAGGAGCAACGGTCCAGTACTGATGCTCAGGGTGGTCAGAATGATGCAAATGATAACTAGGCTCACCTCCAGTTGACGCGTATATTGCCGTTGAGTATTGAACAGTGTCAGGGTTGTCGCCGCACGCTTCTTGGTACCGAAGAGAGCCTGTCGGTGGCTGCTGCAGAGAATTTGGGTCCGAAGTGTCAGTTTCAATCTTGAGATTTGGTCCTTGTTGAGTTGAAGGATGAGCAAATTCATACACCATGGTACTGGCTTGGGGTACGTCGGAGTTCGACGAGGTCAGGCTGGACAGAGGAAGAGTCAAGTAGGTTGGCTGGGCATTTCGAGGTTCATAGGATTCATCTGTGTAATACTGAGGTTGTGAGACATGCTGGGGTTGGGAAGGATGGGGTGGGAGGAGGTTATTGTGGGAGATGACCGTGCCTTGCTGAGTGTAGTCGCCCACGACGCTCATCGTCCCTTTGGATTTAGGATACACAATAACGTTTTGACTTTGACTCCTGTGGTACATGTCGGTCATGTCAGTCGGGGAGGATGCCGAGGCGGATGCCTTCACAATCACATTGTGATTCCGGTGATTCGTACTCACGTAATGCTGGTGAAGACCTCCTCCAGCCGGACTGGCAGGCACATGAACGGTGACTGGTAGGTGCGAATACTCCAGCGGTGACGTGTTGCTTTTTGGACTCGGACTCATAATGATCTTCCGATCTTGGTCTCCGACCCCTAAAGAATTTGCCACGTTACTGGCTGTACTCACAATGACTGATTGGTTGTTATTGCCTTTCGCATTACCTGATCCCATACCGCTGTTCCGTTTCTTGGCGCTACTGTTATTATTGTTAGTTGACTTAATGATGGTCCGCTTGTTGCCACTGTCACCACCCACCGTGTCCGAGATGTTTTTCTTATTGTTATTCCTCTTCTTCTTGGGAGGAATGGGTTCATTACCTAAATGTCCACTATTACTACTATCTATTCTCGTAGGATCATAGACTCCGGTCACGTTGTCTCCGTTTTTCACTAAATTTGAGGTGTGTGCCGCCGGGCCTGCCGTACTCGCATCACCATTCATAAACATATATTTGTGCACATTCTTGACGTGTTTCCTCCGGTTAGATCGGTCTCTAAATTTTTTGCCACACACATCACAAAGGTAAGGGAGCTCGTTGGAATGCAGAAGCATGTGATTCTTGAGTGATTCCTTGTATATAAAACTTTTCTCACACACTTCACAGGTATACTTTTTATCTCGCGTATGTGTTCGTAGATGAGCTTTTAAATTATTTTTAAACAGAAAAGTACGACCACAGTGTTCACACTTAAAATTACCTTGCGGCTTGTCTTTACTTGATGTCTTCGTCGTTGCACTATTATTTAAAGGCGGATAGTTGTGAGACATGTTGGGCAACTGTTGCTGCTGGTTTGGTTGAGACATTGGGGCGGACATACCACCAGTTTGAGTATTATTGTTATTATTATTGCTGCTATTATTCTGATTATTTCTATTATTATTATTACTATTAATATTGTTATTGTTGTTGTTATTGTTGCTGCTCGTTGAACCACTGCCGGGATTACTTATGCTGAGCACTTCATCCGGGTGCTTTCTTTTCATGTGATACCGCAGATTGACTCGTTTCGAAAAACCACTGGGGCAGAACTCGCACAAAAATTTCTTTGGATTGTCACTGTGGATTTTCATATGGTTTGTTAGGTTTGACTTCTCCTTGAATTTCTGACCACATGTGGGACAGTTGTGAGTCACTTCAGGAGTGGTGTGCGAGGCCAGATGTGAGTCCAAACTCCCCCTGTAAAAGGTAATAATGAGGTCCGGATAAATATTTAATTAATGGGCCGTTACTTTGAAATCTTTATAAGACTTCAATATGTATTTTCACCTTAATTACACTTTTCAATGAAATTTTGATTATTATTGCCCTGCTGCATTGCACACATTTACATTTAATGGTATCTAACACACACACACACAAGAGCATAGATATGCATGGAATGACTCAATCAGGTAAAATAATTTCCACGTAATTTAAATTGTGTGTAAACATAGACCAGAGAACATTCCCATGCACGGAAACTATGTTTATATTATAAAGCTCTCGATATGAGGGAAAAGACCGACAGATAGGAGCATCCATCCCGTAGGATTTTAAAAGGACCTTCTCTGTACGTATATGTATATCTCATTACACTTATGACATCCTACCGCGTAAGAGATGTGGCCGAATTTTCATCACCATCACCACCGCTGTGGGAACACTTCTTGCCTTCCCGGTCCCCACATATTCGTGTGTTATCACTCATTATTATTACTACTATACTACTGCTGCTATGACTCGAATCAGAAGGCTCTTCTCCTTCCCATACCTTCCGTCATTTATGATTAATATTTATGTTCTCATGTCGCATTAATATCTGCTTAAAAATTCCTCCACTTCAATTTTAAAACTCAAACCATCACATACTTTTCTCCCTTTATTATACTCTCCCAAAGTTTATCTGAACTTAATTACTCTGTAAATACTTAATGATCTCCTTTTGCTTACACTGGTAAAATCAACCAAACCCCATTATTAAATTCATTAATTTCGGAGTGAGGTACATTTCATAACTTTCCTCTTTTCTCCCCCCCCCCTCCCTTCGCCCCGAAAATCCACAGATACTCCTTCCATGCGTGTGATATGTCGTATCTCTCTCTCTGTCCTTCTTATCTTCTCTAAAATTCCTTTTTTCTCTCTTTCCCATATGAGTGAGTGTGTGTATGCCGGGAGAAGAAAACCCATAAAAACAGAACATCAACTACATTTTGCATTAAAATCAAATCCAACGTAATTCACCTTTATCTCCTCTCTATTCCCTGGTTATGCATGATGATGATTTCCCTGCAACTCCAAAGTATCATTATTACACAATAACAACCTTGTAGAGAACTGAGAGAAAGCTCATCCCATTTCATCAAGAAGTGGAAGTTGTCCTGCTACGGAGTACCCCGTAAAACCATTATAAAAACTTCTCTTGGAAACAAGCTGAAAACCCTAGTATTTTGATTGATTAATAGCCTGAATTTTAAAATATCCCATTTCCCGAGCTTTTCCCTCCTCCTTCCTCTCTACAAATCTCTAATTACTACGGCATAACATTAACGAATAATTGCACACCAAGCCATTGTCCCCTCCCCCTCCTCGGTCCTCCCAACAAAGTTAGTTATGAAGAAATTGTAATTGATAATCCTTCAGGTCATGAGAATCTCCGGCCCCGCAAAACTCACTTCACTCTTTTGAAGCAGCAGGCATTTACAGAAAGGAAACTAGTGAGCTTTATTACAACCGTTAATAACACGGGACTTTCCCTCCAGCTAGTCACAACCACTTAATGCTACCAACTCAACCGGGAATTATCTTTCAAGGGAGTCTTCAATCATAAATGTAATACAGCTTTTACTTTATACACATATTACATAAGTTAGCACAATCGCAGCAACATTTTTCCTTCCAATGGAAATCTACACAAAAAACGTTTTGTCTTCAAACAAACAAAAAATTCGGAAAATCCTGCTAATTTGGCATCTCATAATTTTTCTCATTAATTTTGTCCCAACTTCAGAGTGAACGAAATTTTAACGAAACTAAAACCTTCATTGACACATTCGTGTGTGCTTTAAGGGACACAGTATACTATTATTGTAAAAAAAAAACAATACCAAAATAAACAGGGAACAAAAATAAAAAAAAACGATTTCGGACCAAATAAAATTCAAGACCGTACGATGTGTGCTTTAAATATGTAAAGATCCGGTGAAACATGGGTGTTAAGTTCGTGCGGCAGTAATAAGGACGGATTAACACTAGCATAACCGCCACTTACCGGAACTGGCTGATAACCGACCAAGCAGTGGCTCACTCATTACACTAAAATATTCATCTCCATACCCAACTATTATTTTCAGAACCACAACGCCTGTACAAATAAATGTATGGAGGCTCAGACTCTACACTTTGACTTGGTTGCATAAGAAATTTGTAATCACAATAATTAGAATTTTTTCCACTTTTAACCCTTTACACAGGATCACAAAAGCACAGATTGACACAATAATTACGATGATTAATCACTCACGCAAATATGTAAAAAATAACTATTTAAAAATATTGACTCGAAAAAGTGACGAGATCCATTGTCGGTATCAAAAGAAGTGGGGTTATAAATATATTTTTGTCTTATTTGGTTGGGCCCAAGAAGAACAGAAGGTATCCTGGTACAACTTTCTGAGACCCGCACAGGAGTAAAGAACTAGCCTAAATGAAAAATTATACAGCGTATTACTTTGCTACCGCAGGTGTCTACAAGTATCTAATATTTACGCATGTGAACACGTTTGAAATATATAACTCTCCCTCGTCCTTTCTCCCTCTCTTCACACGTCCGCGTATGTATTATTTTTCGCTCGGAAATTTGTATAGATTGACTTGACTAGGGTATTTAAGACATGTGTAAGAGCACACATGTCACAGTCACAACACATACAGAACAAGATCGACGACAGGCCCCACTCTTTTTGTGAGGAGTACAAATTTTTTCACTGTATTCTTCTTTACAACTTATATTATGGCACACTCCCATGAACTATTGCTCCTTCGTTTTGTCTTTTTTTTTTTTGGTAATTTATTTTTTGAAACAATGAGAATAAAATCTTTAAACTGTGAAAGATGATAATAGTAATAATTTTGAACTATTTTTTTTATCACTGTACTCCGTCGTATATTATTTTCGATTAAGCAACATTTAAGAAAGCTATAGCCATCTTCCTTTGGGCCCACACCATAACCACGTAAAAGTCTTACAAGTTGTTCTGCGTATAATATGATACAAGTTTTTATCAAGTTGGACAATTGATTTCAACGCTCTGAATCTCTCGCAATATTATTACCATTGTTGTTATTAGAGGGAATTCCCAAATCCCATTCACATTCACTCTCAATGAATGCGAAAAAAAAGGAAAGAGACGAAGAAAGAAAAAACGACAAGACACTTACTCACTTTTTCAGCCAACGTTGTATATATTATATATACTTAATTGTGCACACACACACATACTAAGGGAGAGTGTGTATAGATGCAGGTAATGGTGAGCTCTATGCACGTTAAAAAAAAGAAAGAAGAAACTTGTATGGGGGAACCGGATGTAAACAGTACGAACTTGTTTCTCTCTAACAAAGATTTCAATGGCCGACATTTATTTTTGGTGTACGTAACTTTACAAACCGTACAAATGAACTAAATCGAGTGTCTCGGCAAAGGGCCTACACGACACTCTTTCTTTCTCCTTCTCAGATTATGATGAAGCCACCTTTTTTTGCTGAAAAGTCCATGGAAAATTCTCGGAAACTAACCTTGGCAATATTGTAATTATTAGACAGTGTATATGACAGCGTACGCCAAAATGGGGGGTTTGTATGTATACGTGATTTTCAACCCTTGCAGCTCATGATATGAGATTGAGCGTATTTATTTACTAACACTGCTTCACGAATGCTTCGATGGATAAGGATGCGTACATTATACACCCGGAGAAAAGACTAAACTCGTCCCAAAAAAAAAGATCTCTTTACAGTCTCTCATCTGAACCTCTTTATGTGTGGTGGTAGTTGGTGATGATGATGAGGATGATGCTCATGGTGATGATGATTAACCCAAAGGGTGAGGGAAAGAAGGGAAACATGATGATTGGACACCTTAACCATATTCCTATTGTACAAACAAAAGATTTGGATGACTCACCTATAGCTAAAGCGTATTCCACAAATGTGGCAGCAGTACTTGCCAACCTTTTCGTGAACCCTTTGATAATGAAGTTGCGCAATTTTGTTGCTCTTAAATGTCTTCTTACAGACTTGACACTCTTTGTTGTTCACGTTGTTATTGCTGTTCATAGTTGACAGGCCTGGAGCTGACAACGGTTGGGCGGTTGCAGAGGGAATACTGTTACCAAGCGGAATCGAGCCCGCCGTCAGTGGTGGTAGCGAAGAGGATGCTGGTGACGACTCCTGCTTAATCACTTGGGCTTGTTGAGGCAATTGAGTATGACTAATAATGTAAGTGGTGTTTGCAGGGTCCCCTGCGCTCTGCGACGGATCGAGAACCGAATTCACCATACTGATAGTGTACTTGGGAGCTTCCGACGCTAAACTGCTGGTATTAAAGTTACTACTGTCGTGATTGCTGACGATTGTATTCCCAGGCAGTTCCGGGTTTTCTCCATACAGAGTATTGGACAGGACGGAGAAAGTTAAGGTGTTGGGATCACCCGAGGAACTCGCAAGACTCACGTGACAAAGGTCACTTTGCTGGATAATTCCGTTGTCATTATTTGATACAGACACAGCGTGGTTGGTTGAAGTGTTATTTATGTTTGTTACATTGTTATTATTATTGTTGTTGTTATAAGTATTATTATTTTGAAGTTTGGATGGCTTTACATCCCTGCTGATATCATACGGCTCACCGTTAGCATCGAGACATTGGGTACAAAGATTGTCTCCTCCAGGTGAAGCGCTTGAAGGAAAGTTTGTGATGTGCGTGAAAATATCACCCATCTTAATAGTCTGAAATTCTCCGTTTCGGTATTCGTGCTTCCCACACTGTCTGCAGGTAAATGTAGCCTTGGTGTCGTAGGTGTAATTGAAGTCATATTCAAATTTAAGACGATCCGATCCATTATCACTTTCCAGAAGTAACTGCCTCGCTGTGTCCATTTTACAACACCAAAAGCACTAGCAAGAAGCAACAAAAGCATCCACCCGTGCGTCATCCGTTCGGGGAAGTCTGCCAAGGAGAATTTCTTTAGACGTCCCTTCTTATCTCTATTGCTGTTTTTCACTGACAAAAAAACTGTGTAATTATTACTTGCGTTCGTCGTTTGCTTCGATGTCCGTCCCACATATATGGAATATTCTCTATTTCAGCTGTATTTCCCAGACATAATGCTTGCAGTGACATACAATTTACATAGGTACAACAAATTAGTTGTTGCAGGGGTAGTAAACCGTAGAAAAAATCCCCTGTAGCGACAATGAATTTCTTTTAGTAACTTCACATACAAATATTCATATTTTCGTTGTATGCATGTGCTCATTTGTACATTCTACCAGAAATAGAATACGCTGTCTTTTCGCGATTGTATAGTTATGTATAATTTTAGGCAACACTCGTGGGTAGGTAGTAGTGCGTATAAATACATTTAAAAAAACTAAAACTTTTCGAAGGTTGATGATTAATGCAGGCAAACAGACATAACTATCTGCTTTCGTAGCTCACATGTTAGACACTTATAAACGTTGTCCAAGTATTAAAAGGTGAACAGAACCGTAATTTCGTGTTGATTCAATTTCAAAGGTAGACATAGACATATATAGAAGTGTTGTCCGTCGTTTTTCAGGATTCCGTGATTACATTGTTTAGATTCTTTCCAATACATCGACTTGTATATCCTTATCAAGGTTTTGAAGGATTCGTTCAAGACCCGTTCCAGGTAGCTTTGGTAGTAGCAGCAGTAACAGTTTGTCGTTATCAAAATCCTTTGTTTCTTCCGACGAGGCTTAATGACAAAGGTTGGTGCACTTGATAACTTCAAAACTCCAATTGGTCCTATCCCAAACAAAAACAAACAAAAAAAAACACCCCCCAACTTAAAAAAACATCAACCAAAACCAGTAGAAAATAATACAGTGTAAAACCCCGTAATAAATCGTCCAATGAAAAAGAAAAAAGAAAACAAACGCAACTCCACCAAAACTCACATGTTCAACATAAAACCCCCACACATTTTGTCTTTGACAGTAATCCCCAAAAGTTCAACAAATCACATTCTCCGTTCAGTATTTTTCGCTTTTTTTCTTTACATCCTCGTTGTATGATGATGATGGAGCCGCCTTGGAAACTTTTGATTTAGGTACAATCGATTAAAAAAAAACTTTGGTCCAAGAAGATCTTTGAAAAAACAAAATCTATATGTATACTAAAAAAACACACACATCCACAGAATACTGAAGAAGTCGCGGGATAACTAAAAAAGATGATTTTTGATGATGATCCTGGTCCTCACTTTTCCTTTGACACCATCTCTTCTTCTTCCTCTTAAACACTATAAATGCCATATGGGCTTCATTCTACACTATTATCCAAAAAAAAAAAGTTTATATATATATAATATGATTATAAAAATTTACAGTACAAAAAATAAAGGAGACCAAAAACAAATCTGTGATGACGAATGTGACGCAGACAAAAAAGTAAAAAAAATAAAGAAACAAGAGACAACAATCTCATACAGATAATAATATAGACGAAAGAGAGAGAGACAGAGAGAGAGAGAGAGGAAACGAAGCACAGCAAAGCAAAAGTCTCCAGTCGATTTCACCAATTTGTAAAGTTCCCCCTTTCCCACATATATATATATATATACATATACCTATATTGTTATACCTATTGTTATAAAGGTCTTACTTATATATATACTTACATATATAAAGAAAATACAACACAGGTGTATAAGAGAAAGAAAGGAAGCAAATGAATATACGTTTTTTTTCCTCCTATTAAAGAGACTTTTCACTTTTCCGCTCGCGCCGCCATAGCCTTGGCTATATACCTGTATACATGTGTGCCTCTGGACCCCCAAATACCCTTTCCTTCCGGCCTAAATCTTTATTAAACCCTCACTGTAACCCCCCTTTACCCCCGACCTTACCAGGTCATATCCCCTGGGGTCATAACCCAGGTCAAAGGGGATGGAAAGGCTCTTTTGGGGTTAAATACAAAGGTTTTTTTCCTGGTATACCCTCGCGGCGCCATCAAATTTAGCCTTGCGCCGCGTCATTCTCTGGCAGGATTTAGCAGTCCAACCCATTTCCTATGTCGTCGTACTCACTATAGTGCTTTCTTGTTGTTTCTCTCTGTCTCTCTCTTTCTTTTATTCATGGTATACCTATACATATATTGGTGTATGTGCTCTTGATCTCGTACACACATTTTTATATACACGAGGCACTGCTCAGGGAATTGATGAAAGAGAGAGAGAGAGAGAGAGAGCGATAAAGCGAGAGAGAAAGAGAGAGAGACAGGAAGATAGAGAGACGAGGCAAAGGGTGTGCCGTGGAATGGAATGACAGGATGCGAAGGAACGGTTACATTTTTAGGGGAGCAAACAGAGAGTCAGGAAAAGGAGAGACTTTATCTTTTACTGCAATTAAAGGGGCATAAATAAAGGAGGAAAAAGAAAGCGAGACGAAGAGAGAGAGAGAGAGAGAGAGAGAGAGAGAGAGAGAGAGAGAGAATAAAGAAAGGCGCATGAAGGGAGGGAAAATAGATAACTGCAATTCTGACGTGGGGAAAGAAGCCAATGACAGATACATGTAGGAATGTTGGGGAGAACTCACCGGCTGATGACTATTCTGGGGCACAAGGAGAAAGGTGTATTCGTCAATGAGACGGGGGAAATTGAACGGCAGGAAGAGAAAGAAAGCTTGGGGTATCGGGAGAAAGTGCCGGGAGAGCTGGAAGACCAAGCCTGGAGGAGGCGAAAGGGTCGTTTCCAGATATAGCGGTGAGGGAAGATTGGGGAAGCGTAGAGAGGCTAAACGACGAGAAGAGAGAGAGAGAGAATTGCGAGAGAGAGAGATGCGAGAGAGGCTTCACGAGAGAGAGAGATACTTCACGAGAGAGAGAGAGAGAGAGAGAGAGAAATGCGAGAGAGAGAGAGAGAGAGAGAGAAATGCGAGAGAGAGAAATGCGAGAGAGAGAGACTTCACGAGAGAGAGAGAGAAATGCGAGAGAAAGAGACTTCACGAGAGAGAGAGAGAAATGCGAGAGAGAGAGACTTCACGAGAGAGAGAGAGAGAAATGCGAGAGAGAGACTTCACGAGAGAGAGAGAAATGCGAGAGAGAGAGAGACTTCACGAGAGAGAGAGAGAAATGCGAGAGAGAGAGACTTCACGGGAGAGAGATATAAATGCGAGAGAGAGACTTCACGAGAGAGAAATGCGAGAAACAGGGAGAAATACGAGAAAGTGAGAGAAATGCGAGAGAGAGAGAGACTTTACGAGAAAAAGAGAGAAATGCGAGAGAGAGACTTTGCGATAAAGAAAATGAAGAAGAGAGAAAGAGAGAAGTTAAGAGACAGACAGGAAAGTGGAGAAAGAGAGAGCGATATATAAAAGATGATTTGAAGACAGAGATTAAGAGAGAGATTTTAAGACTGTCATGTTTAAAGAGAAAGGCATCCAGCGAGGCAATGGACAAAAAGCAAAGAGGGAGAAGAGACTGGACGAGTGAAAGAAAACAGAGAAAAAAGAGAGGCTGGACGAAGCAGAAAAAGCAGAATGAGAAACAAAACTGGACTTTGAGGGAAGGTAAGAGAGAGTAAGTAGAGAGAATGAAGAGAGACTAGACACAAGTGAGAAAGAGAGAGAAATAGAAGAAGTAGTCAGAGGGAGAGAAAAGAATAAGAAACGGAGAGAGAGAGCGAAGAGGGAAAAGGGGGATGTGAGGAGAGACGATTGCTACACAAAAAGAGAGCAATACATTAAAATGAAGCAGAAAAACGTAGTAGAAGAGAGAGAGAGAGAGAGAGAGAGTAATACAACAAAGACTGGGAGTGTAAATTTTAAGCAGAAAGGATTGAGAGGACGGATGAGCGAAATAATAATAATATCATACGAGAGTTGAGAGACGAAGGGAGCGAAAATACAGCGAAGGGGAATGGAAAGGAAGAAGGCGAGCAAGAAACCTCGACGAGAGTCAGAGCAGGAGCAACAACTGAGGAATTGACGCAATTTTTCCCAATTCGTCATCATTTCCATCGAAGTCGAACGATGATTCATAATGTAGTCAAGTCTGTATACAAAATAATCATCATCCATTATAGAGTTTAAAAAAGATTTTCCCTTGGTGTGTACCACATACTATATGCATACTCTGTCTCTTTCTCTCTTGGACTACGTCTGTCTTGTCTAGTATTTCGTGGGCGCACACACATGCCATTCTTTTTTTTTTTGAAGCACACAAAGGACAACATCATATGTATACGTATACTGTAATAAAAAGTTAAAACAAAAAAAATCGGTATTTTTTTTATATTTTACTCCCATCCATAGCCTTATATCATCATTATTACATTGTGTGATCCATGAAATCTTTCTTCGACCTTCTTGGGGGCAATCACCAATTGAGAGACTATAAGTACGTCTTTAGAATGGTAAAAAAATCAACGTCTCCGTCGGTCGTCATCACTTTCAGAAATACCACATTCTTTTTATTACTCATCTGTACATACCATATAGATATATACTTTGCGTGTGAATTATTTTTTTCCCTAAAAAGCATTATTAGCGTATTTATTTTGACGCCTTCAAATTCTCCCTTTCGTGTCATTTTCATTGTGACGTCCTTACAAACACATGCACAGAACTGCATTTTATTCTTTGTTTTTCATTTCCTAACAACATCTTTTTTATCACAAGATTTTTTTTCCTCCGTTTTTTTAAAATTAATACTGTGTACAAGAATTTTTTCTGGACACGTATCCACCCTCCCACACTTTGATACGGCATTGTGGATGATGAAATGGGATTTAACCCACTAACGAAGTATTCACGAAGAAAAAAAATTTTTGAAGAGGGTTAAAAGGATTGAAAAAAAAGCTAGTAACAATAAGAAAAAGATGATATTTAAAAAAAAGATGATATTTTTTCCGTACATAAAAAGTGATTATTCTCTTAATTTTTTGCATTCTTTTTTTTTGTTCTTAATTTGACAAGGAGAAGGCCGAGGATAGAACGTGGAGATGCCCCTGTGTAATGCGTGTAATACAGAAAGGATGTGAGTAATATAAATACATGTAATAGCTGTTAAAATTGGAAGTAGAATGATTGTGGGTTCTATTCTGAGTATATATGACGATACAGGGATAAGGAGGGGATTTATAGGGAGAATTCGTATGAATGCTTACATCGTGTTATGCACATATCGGCTCTTACATATACATACGTACAAGAGGACGGTCCGTGAACACACTACTACGTGATTAAATTCTTGCCCTGAGGCGGTCAAATGTTAATAATTTATTACATTTACCACGAACGACGGAGTGAGTGAATAGAAAAGTTTCCCGCATGAATAATAATAACAAGGAGATAGACACATAAAAAAGAGTTTCGCTCACACTAAACAGATTCTCAAATTGTCTTTTGGGGAACCAATGCATCATTACTTATTATCAAGTTGAATCGTCGTCATCCTCATTCTCAATCAAAATATCGTTCGTCTCATCAAACTCAACCGATCGTTGGGGTATTATGAAAATGTACTTAGAGGGGACAAAATTATGTATAGTATTTGCGCGTATATTTCGGATAAATTCAACCCTTTTCCCAGAGAAGACGGGGAAAAGAACCCTCCGTTCAAAACGCCTCCAAAAAAAATTCATTAAATATTCATGTAATTTTGAATAAACCATTGTTTCCTCTAAGTGCTATACACTTTTTTTCCAGGAACAAATTTTCGTCCACCTTTGGAGACATTTTATCTGCACCAGCTTACTTCTTCCATTGCGTCCCAACCCGCTGGGTTTTTCCAGGATGCATCCATTAATTTTCCTCCTAAATATAAACACCTGTCTATTTAAGGACACCGCCTACATCTTCTCCTCCTGGAAAATGACCAGATCAAGTTGCGAAAAAAAAGCAAGTACTCCAAACAGCTTTCTTTACGAATTTCTACTGGCTCAATGCATTCAACTGAGTGCGCCGACGTCCGATTTCTGGGGACGTTAACAACTGGTCATAACTTTTTTCCTAGGTCCCTGAGAATTGAATGCTAATGTGACATTAATGAGAAAAGGTATATATTCGGCAAAAGGAATCAATTGAATGGGCAGCGGCTTCTCAAAGGAATAAAAGAAAACGTTTAAAAGGGAGTAAATCATCTTCTAATCCGGCACGCGGCTGGTATATGTAGGAACTAAAAAGGTGACTGAGCCATTAAAGGGTTGACTTCCTTCCACCATGTGTCATATATCCACTGGCCTGAGCTGAAGCAGGTAATTACTACTATCTTCATAATAATAATAATTTATTGTACTTGGTGGCATTCATATAGACATATTTTTTTTCATAATTTACCTGCCTTCTCCTTCACATGTCCTGTTACATTCCCCCTCCTCCTTGGAGTTCCCTACAAAGTGGCCATTTGTTACGATTTACTTCTAGGCGTTGGTAATAATGATAATAATAAAGCGCCTATAGTTAGTAGTGGAGGAGCAAGAGGCGGTAAATTGTCTTTATTGTTGTCAGCATGGCCACAGACGTAAAATTGTGTTTATGCACACACTCTCCCATTGTGACAATGTATTAATATAATGCATATAGGAATTAAGCATCCCGAAAAGTTCTTCAGGGGATATGAGAAGAGTCAGAGGAGGAGGAGATTTCCTTTATTTTTCAACCATAATAATAATAATAATAATACAAATGTCTGTACACACAACTATTCAACTTACACTGTACAATATACATTGAAAAGGAGAGAAGAAAAGAAGAAAACAGGGAGTTAATTAATAATTACTCTTAGCATTATGACGCATCGCCCTAGTATGACAGAAATAATTAAAGGGTAGGTGAAGGGGGGGAAAACCCTTTGTTGAAGTACATATAAGGGCTAAATATTGCGGATATACCTATTATAGAGGATATAATATACATTTTTTTCCTTCTTCTGAGGAGACGTGGAAGTTGAGGGGGATGTTGTGAAGTGGAATTTTACTCGGTGGAGTGGAGATAAGAATCAAACATCCTTTTGAACTACTATTGAATTGGGGAAAATGAGTGATAAAGTAACGTGACAACTTGCTGTTTCAACAAGTTTTCTTCTCATTCATGCCCCATTCACTTTTGCAGGTATTTAGGTTGAGCGAGTGTTATAAGGAGATTTACTACGTCGTCCCTTACCTTCTTTTTTTTCTCTCTCTCCTTTTCCCTCAACGTGTGTATTCGTCTGTATCTGTATACATACATACAGTTTACACATGTTTCACGTGTGTCTGTGTGTATATGTATGACAATTTTCAAAGCGTATTTGTTCTTGTCTGTTGTGCATGTATAGAAAACGCCTAGTCGTATGTGTTGGCCGGCTACAATTCTTTCTGCCATACAAATGTGCAAGTGACCGCGGTAGTGCTGGTGGTGGAGAAGTCTGGTGAGCCACCAACCACCTGCACCTCCCTAATCTTAGGTGGTGTGAATGCTAAATTACCTCCTTTTAACTCCCTTTCCATCTGCCTACTGACGGACGACGTTCTGGCTCATTGTGAAAACTTGGTGGAAATGTGCGTAGATGTTCACGTATGTCATGCATGTGTGTGTAGATATGTATGTGTGCATATGTGGTGGCAGTCTATTATAGAGGCTTGGAGATATCAGGGGAGTGATAGAAATATGCAGATTATGAGGTGAAGGCAAGGCAACGTTTTAAAATAAGGCAAGTGGAGGAAAAGTCAAGGGAGGACAAGCCCAAGCGGATCCGGATATTGTTCTCTCTCTCTCTCTCTCTCTCTCTCCTTTTATTTACTCTTTGTCTCCCTTTCTCTACGGGCTAATCTAGCCATTTTATTAACTCGCTTTACTTCTTTTTCTCTCTCCCTTAACTTCTGTCTCTCTACGGTTCAACCATCTCTCTCATTTTCATATTGACTTTGGCGTTCTCTCCCTCTCTCTCCCTCTCTCTCCCTCTCTCTCCCTCTCTCTC
>JAQGBT010000713.1:0-43727 GCA_034698585.1 Disparrhopalites patrizii | reverse complement strand
TGGGTTTTAATTGAATTTTGAATGGGTTTTAATTGAATTTTGAATGGGTTTTAATTGAATTTTGAATGGATTTTAATAGAATTTTGAATGGATTTTAATTGAATTTTGAATGGATTTTAATTGAATTTTGAATGGATTTTAATTGAATTTTGAATGGATTTTCCTCGTTAAATGGATTTTCCTCCAATTTTTAATGGATTTTAATGAATTTTAAATGGGTTTTAACTGAATTTTGAATGAATTTTCTTCGAATTTCAAACGGGTTTTAATTTAATTTAATTTTGAATGAGTTTTCCTCGAATTCTCAATGGATTTTGCAATATGTGTCGGATTTTTAATGGTTTTTCTCGATCTTGTCTTGTTTTTGAACCGGATTTTTTAGCTTTGTTTTGAAATGTATTTTTGTATTGTTGTTAAATGAATTCTTTCTTGGTTTTGGAATGTGTTTTTCTTTTTCTTTGGAAATGGAATTTTTCTTGCTTTGTCCAAATTGAATTTTTGCTAGTTTTTGAAAATGGGATTATTATTTTTGGAAAATGAAATTTTTGCTGTTTTCAGAAGTGGAATTTTTGTTGTTTTTTAGAAAATGAAATTTTTATTGTTGTTTAGAGGTAAAATTTCGGTTATTTTTTGAAGTCGATTTTTTCTGTTTTTTTTAGAAATGGTGTGTGTTTTTTTAGTTTAATTTTTGTATTTTTTAATGAATTTTTTCTTAGTTTGAAACGAGATTCCTCCATTTTGGGAAAATGGGGAAAGATAATTTTTTGGAGTAATTACTTCAAAAAATATTCTTATTGGTTTTTTGAAGAATTCCTTGAATTCCCTGAATTTTTAAGTACTTTCCGTTCCTTGTTTCGCGTTTTTTAGAGTCTTTTTTGTATTTACAAAGAATATTTGCCCGTTTTTTAAGGGAGTTTTTCTTGTTTTTGAAAGATTTTTTCTGATTTTATACCAATTTTTTCGCCAGCTTTTGCCCATTCTTTAAAAACAATTTTCTCTCGTGCCCTGAAAGAAAATTTCCTCCTTCGTTTTTCTTTATACAGATTGAGTTTGTATCAATAACAAATTGTCTCCTTTTCGTAGCATTTCTCTCGTATTTTTCTCTAATTGCCTTTAAAAGTATATTTGCATTTTTACTTGAGCCTTTAAGTGCTTACATAAGTACATTCCTCCAAATGTTGTGCTTATTTTCCGAAAGTTGTTTCGCACAAAAAAAAAGTTGTTGTTCTTCTCTACTAAAAGTTGGGAAATCCTCTTTTTCTACCAGTAATTTATCCCAAATTGATGCTCTCTCTCTCTCTTTCTCTCTCTGCACAGCAAAATATGTGTGATTCAAATGTGTTTACCCAGGATCCGGATTAGCCTTTTTATCTTCCTGGGAATTTCTATACGTACTTGACATGGAGCTTTAATGGAATTTTTTTATACACGTGCAAGTAAAGGCAATGATTGAGTGGATGATGATGAAAAAACACTTGTTTTTTAAATGATGTTTTTGCGTTTCTTGCCATTCTCTCCCTGCACTAATTGTGACCTACAATTGTTTTCCTCTCACCATTTCCCAATCAAATGACACAGTGGGGGATTTATTCCGTATTTTCTTATTAATGTGGGTTATTATTAATCCGGCTCGAAGGACCAAATGCAGGAGGTTGAAGCGATAATCGCTTTTTGGGGAGAAATACGTAGAAACAATGGTTTTTTATTATCCAAGATGGAATACTGATGATTTCTTATTGGTTAAGACGGGGTCACCATGGTTTTTTTGCTGTAAAGAGGCGATGCTAATGGTTTTTTCTTTGTCAAGATGGAAGAGTAATGATTTTCGTTCCTAAAGAAAGGAGTGAATATGGTGTTTTGTTGGTAAAGAGCCAACAATAATGGTTTTTTGTTGGCAAAGATAGGGTTATACTGATTTTTTGTTGGTAAAGAGGCGATAATAATGGTTTTTTATTGATCAAGATGGGGTGATACTGACTTTTTATTAATAAAGAGGCGAAGATAATGGTTTTTTAAATCGGTAAAGGGGAAGTGACAATGGTTTCCTGTGATTAAAGCAAAAAATGACCGTTTTTGAGGTTAAGAGCAAAGGAGAGTAATTTTTTCCTTTCTGGGTTACAGGCGCGTTCTGCCAACGGTACAACCGGGCTACTTGAGGCCCCTCATCCCGGATGAGGCCCCGGAGGAGGGCGAGCGCTGGGAGGACGTGATGAAGGACCTGGAGAGGGTCATCATGCCCGGGGTCACCCACTGGCATCATCCTCATTTCCATGCCTACTACCCCACGGCCAACTCCTACCCCGCAATTGTGGCGGATATGTTGAGCGGAGCCATTGCCTGTATTGGTTTCACCTGGATCTCCTCCCCGGCCTGTACCGAATTGGAGGTCGTCATGATGGATTGGCTGGGCAAAATGCTGGATCTCCCCCCACAATTCTTGGCCGCCGAAAGCAACGGTAAAGGCGGTGGGGTCATTCAGGTTAGTCATTTCCTCTGAAATCACATTTGAACCAATTGTTGACCCAATTTGACCTATAAATTATTTGTACTTGACCTACACACGAAATAATAAATCACTTTTGCTTCGCTCTCACACAGGGCACGGCGAGTGAGGCGACGTTAGTGGCGCTGTTGGCGGCAAAGAAGAAAACGATCCGGAAGTTGAAGGAAGAGAAGGGCATGACGGAGGATGATGTCGTTGCCAAGCTCATCATGTACACTTCGGGTAACAAAAAAAAAATCGGATAATACTTTCTCCATGTACTTCCCCTTTAATGGTTTTTCCCTGTTCAAAGGGGATTTTTATTCCGGGATTTGCCCATATTATTTGATTACAACTCACTTTCCCGAGCTTATCAGGTATAATGCTCCAGAAAGGGGAAATACGCGTTTTTTTTTCTCACCCAATAAAATGTGCCATAAACAATTTCCGCAGATCAAAGTCATTCCTCCGTGGAAAGGGCGGCTATGCTCGGAGGGGTGAAACTCCGAATGGTGAAAACGGATGAGCATCAACATATTCACAAGGACGTGTTCGAGGCCGCCGTTGCGGAGGACAAAGCCAATGGACTCATTCCTTTTTATGTGAGCAAAACCTCACTTTTTTTAAACAATGTTTTTGAAACTTTTTTTTTCGGTTTTTTAAGGCTCCTTGTATGGTTATGAGAATAAATTATGAAGGAAACCCCGCTTTCTTTCTACTTTCTCCAATAGGCTGTGGCCACACTGGGCTCCACCAATTCCTGTGCATTCGACGACGTGGATATGTTTGGTGATATTAGCCAAGCGGAGAACATGTGGCTTCATGTGGATGCAGCTTATGCGGGTAATTTATTGCTCTTTTTTCTCTTGTGAATTTAGCTCAGCGCCCGACTTCATTTGGGTCAGTGGCATATGAATATGACATTAATCTAGTACTCTGTACATTTGTATTTCAAATTAATTTTTTTCCAACTATTTTCACAGAGAAGGTATTTATGTAGTTGAATTATATGTATTTTCTCTAGGTTCTGCCTTCGTCTGCCCGGAGTTTCGCTATTTGATGCGGGGAATTGAGAAGGCCCATTCTTTCAACTTTAACCCACATAAATGGATGCTCGTCAACTTTGATTGCTCCGCCATGTGGTGGGTCAATCATTTTTGAAATAACATCTTTTAATTTTTCCGCTGATTTTGAAGTTTTTGGCATTTATGAATTTTACGGTTTGTATGTATATATTTTTTTGTATTTATGAATTTTTCGGTTTATATATTATGTATATATTTTTTTTGTATTTATGAATTTTTCGGTTTATATATTATGTATATATTTTTTTTGTATTTATGAATTTTTCGGTTTGTATATGTATGCATTTTTTGGTATTTATGAGTTTTTCGGTTTGTATATGTATGCATTTTTTGGTATTTATGAGTTTTTCGGTTTGTATATATTTTTGGCATTTACAATTATTTCCATTTTAAGAATTCTTCGGTTTGTATATATTTTTGGTATTTACAATTATTTCCATTTTAAGAATTTCTCGGTTTCTATGAATTTTTTGGCGTATTTGAATGTTTTTTTTGGGTTCATACCAGGTTCGTGGAAGCCAACGACGTGGTTGATGCTTTCAACATTGACCCCTTGTACTTGAAGCACGATTCGCAGGGGAAAGCACCGGATTATCGGGTAAGTTTCCCACACTTTCTCCACTTTCACTTCGGGGTACATAATGGCAAATTTTTCGTCCCCCCGCGCTATCCCACATTGCCCCAATCACAAAAGTACTGACTGAAACTGTTCTGTATAGCACTGGCAAATCCCATTGGGCAGACGCTTCCGCTCCCTGAAATTGTGGTTTGTCCTCCGAATCTACGGGGTGAAGAAGATCCAGGAACACATCCGGCATCAGGTGACCCTGGCCAAGGAGTTTGAGAAGTTGTTACGGAAGGATGACCGCTTTGAAATCTGTGCCCCCGTCATTCTCGGACTGGCTACCTTCCGATTGAAGGTAAAAGAAATTCCATTCTACTATGAATGGAGAAATTTTTTTAAAAAAAGAATCTATCATGACCTATGAATGAACTATGAATGACCCATGAATAACCTGTGAATGACCTATATTTATGCGATTAACACAGGGTCGGAGCTGTGAGGATAGCACCAAATTGTTGAAGGCGATTAACGAGAGAGGAAAGATCCATATTGTGCCTTCGGCCTTAAATGGGCGCTACATAATCCGATTGTCCGTTTGCTCCCGGTTCACCATCCTGGAAGACATGCTTTTCGCCTACAATGAAGTGAGTGCCGCGACCACAGAATTGTTCGGCAAATAAATTGGATTGATCACCTCAAAAAAATTATATCGGCTCTTTTGAGGCGTAGACAAGCTATAGTGCCCTTCTATAGCTTGTAGTTGTATGGCAAGAACGTGTAAAAAATAATTCTATTGCCATGAATTGTGTAGATAATTAAAAAAAATGTGTGTATAGAATTTCAAAAAAAATATGTGTGCTTCTGTGGTCATTTGTGGCAGCTTCGTTTAGGTAATTCGGGTGTTATAGGAGGAAAAAAAAACCAAAGTTGAACGTGTATACATTGCAATAAGTATAATTTGACCAACATAGTTGCTCTGCCTGTACTAGCAACAATCTTAACTTGAGGGTCCAAAATTGACCAAGATGTACTAGAAGGGCTTGCAGCTGTATGTTATTATAAGTGTGTAATTAATCTCCGTAATTAGATCTTACAATAATTGTTCATGCAATCACGATTATCGAGTAGTAAACGGTAGCAAAAGCATTACTGCCAATGTAATACTTGCAAAAAATTGGCAATAGTAGTGCAAATAAATGTTTAGGCAGGTAGAGAATTTTGATTGTAGTTTGATGGAATTTTTGGGAAAGTAAGCAAAACATTCCGATAATTCCGTAATGGATGTTGATTGGCACGTCGGTTTGTGGGATAGAATAATTAGATTTATTCCAGAGGAGCGAATAATTACTGGTTAAAAATTTAAGAAAAATGGGAGTTCCAATTAACTAGTTTGATGATCGTCTAAAAGTGTAGAGTGTAGATGATGCTTAATGGAATGTTGTGATCCAATAATTTATTTTAATTTTATGAAAGCCAAAAAGTTGGGAAACATTATTCCTTGGTGAAGGATACGTCTTTTGTTTTTGTAGTCGAGGTATTTCATGAATGCATGTGCGTTTTAGGAATGGAAAATGTTAAGGTATTTAAGTAAGTACAATTAATGTATGTAACATACAGCAGCTGAAGATGGGGACCAAATACCGATGAATTTCGGGACCAAACCAAATTCAGACCAAATTTGTGTAAATACTGGACATGCATACTGTTATTAGAGGTGGTTGAGAGTGTGGAAGGAACACTAACGAATAAACCAATCATTGTATCATGGAACAATCATAATTAAGAGATGCAAGCGTAGATGCTATAAGTAATAATTGGGCAGGGAATGATTAAGTTTAAAATGTATCTTATGTAAACTTATGCGTATCATGTGTATACAAGTATATAATATGGTTTATGAAGTAAAAACAAACACAATATAAAATATATTACGTACATAGAAAATGCATTGTAAAATTGTCTTCGTGTAAACATTAAATATGTGTACTTACCAATAAAAAACAATGGCTTTGCCAGCATAAAATTGTGTTCCAGAGGTTTTTTTTTATTGTAGCTTTGCTTTCACCCTCCAATGAGCCTATTCATACAATAGCCATATACCCTTAACTCATTTTCTACACACCAAAACAAAAAAGATTCCACACAATAACTTCCAAAAAACACTATATACTTTTTGTCTCACTCGAGAACTTAATAATATGTTCTTTAGGAATAATTACAAAAACAAAAACGCCCATTCGCACCAAACTCGCGCAAAAAAAATCTACATGTGAAGTAATCAATTAAACTTTCATAACAACTACTCTTCATTTTTATACCACCAGATATCTCTCACAAAGCAATTATCCTGTTTAAATAAGTAACAACAGTATTATATAAGGTCTTTAAGTAAAGCCGTAAATCTCTGCTCATATGATAATATTCATTATTCGTAGTTAATGTTACAAGTACAAAGAAATATTAGTAGAAATACAGGATAAGTTAAAATGTCCTCCGCTCCCTGCGAGTCCACGCTACAAATTGCACAGACCTATACTATAGTCCATTTAAAGCCTGTCAAAATTTGTCAGCAACAAACATATTTTGTTCTCCTCCGATCATCCTGACAGAAATGACAACGAATGACACAAGTCAAATAAATTTGTGTCCATTGGACAGTATCTTATAGCTGACGTCATTTATAATAAAAAATATGTTCGGGTCTTATCTAGAAAGGTCATGGGCTGTGGGATGTCACGAAGGGTTATTTTATCACTGATTTTACCCCGTACAATGACTAATAAATGATTTTGGTCAAAAACATTTACGGATGCAAAACTCAATTTTGGATGGGTTTGGAACGTTACTGCCTAAATTCTTATAAGAGGGCAGGGGCTGATGTTGCCCTGAAAAGCAGTTCAACTTTAAAAATATGTTTGATGTAGTAACTTCCATAATTACGGTTCGCTTTGGATGATCAAAAATGTGTTGATGTATATAGATTCGGACAGGCTTTAAGAGTTCTCGCGTAGATGTGATTTGTAGTATGGGCTGTAGGGGCTGGCAGACATTTTTTCGCACCCTGTGCATTTCAATTACAAGTACATTACGTATGTAATAATATAAAGTTATACTGAACGTTGTTCTCTAACAAAAATTAGAGAAGCTACCTAACTCGGATGAGGAATGGCACTACCGTCGTTATTCATCCCGAAATACAGAACAGTATAATAATTAATTATAATATGTATATGAGATAAAGCAGTTAATCTGGATCAAGGAAATTCCATGTCTAATCCACACAATGTGAAACAAGTAACAACAGTTACTCTCATTGAACTCTTTTGGTGAAACTCAAAACCTTAATTTTTAGTTATTGTAATGTAACATTTAGTTTCAACATCACTCATTTTTTTAAATCCAGGTAACAGTAACCATTTGGAGTATCTTCAAGTGTCACTCTTCCACAGCTTAATGGTCTTGTCATTCTCTAAGGCCGCCGATGCGATGATGTTCTCCGTGGGATGACAAGCGGTACAGAGTACCACATCTTCAAATAGAAACAAGTATTTAAAAATGAGTATGTTAGTACAAACTATAAAACGAAGCACTGATTTGGATAAAAGAAAATACCTGTGTGACCGCTGAGTTTCTGAACAATTTCCTTGGTTTGCAAATTCCAAATGTAAACTAAACAGTCTTCAGACCCAGAGACGATCCACTAAAAGTTACCAAAATAATTTCTGATACCATTAACTTTCCCCAGGGTGCTGGCACTCAAAGTCAAAAATCAAAATGTACCTTTCCACCCGTCACCGAGAAGTTCGCGAACACACAATATTTTTCATTTTTGTGTCCCGTGTACGTTTTGAGGCATTTGCCCTTTGAATAGTCCCAAAGCTTCAGGGTATTGTCCAACGTGGCGGCCAAAATGTATTTGCCATTGGGGGAAAATTTAACAAATGATACAGGAGGATTATCGTCGTCAATCAGGGTCTTTAAGCACTGACCTGATGCTGTGTCCCATATTCGGCTGTACACAATCAAGCAATACAAATGAAGTTGTAGGTATCCCAACACCAATTAAATTGAAACACGAAATGTTTTACAATCAAAGAAAGCCGTACCATAAGCCGTCGTAGCTGGAAGAAACAATCAAGGATCCATCTCGATTAAAATGAACAGCTGAGACAGGATCGGAATGTGCGGGTAATGTTTTGAGGCATTTTCCAGTTCTTACATCCCAAATTCTCACGCTTTCATCAAACTAAACCAACATTTCAATCAAAACATGAGTCTACCAATTAGTCGTATGCGTGTGTACAGAGTACACTAAGACGGGTGAAAGCAGCACTTACCGAACCAGAAACTATCAAGTTTGATTGTGGATTAAAGTTGCAACAGAACACATAATTGCTATGCCCTTTGAGAGTCTTGAGGCATTTTCCCTGCACAACAACCCAGAAAAAAAAGGGTAAAAGTCAACGGTTCATTCACGATATTTCTGATCAACCACAAGTTTACAACTGCAAAACATGATTTACCGAGCTGAGCTCCCAAATCTTGAGGGTTTTGTCATCGGAGGCGGACACTAAGAGTCTACTGTCGGAAGACCAAGCCACATCTGACAATCCTAATTTGTGCCCTGAGATGGTCTTCTCAAATTTGCCATCGTACGCTCCCCAAATTTTTATTAATTTGTCTGCGGAGCTACTGGCCAGCCATTCGCCGTTTGGGCTGAACTTGACGGAAGACACAGCTTTGGTATGACCCGCTAATGTGTATTTCAAGGCATAGTTGGGTTTCTGCAGGTACCAAAAAAATGTGAGAAAGTCCACGTTTAGTTTAGTTTAGTTTAAAGACTGAATATGACCTGACATAACTAGAAAGTATGGATATTACGAGCAAAATGACTTACGATTGCGGATGATGAGGATGATCCACCTTTGACCGAACTCTGATTGCTGGGACCTCCTGAGCCCAAAGGGACTGGGGCTGGTGGTGGAAGTAAATTCGGTGGTCCTGGAGGAGGCAGATTAAGGCTATCGTCTGGCATCATAGCTGAGACAATGCCAGAGCAGAAACTCCCACAATTATTTCACAACAAATATTAAACGATTTCCACCAAATTTCTCCAAAGACTCGTTTTTCTCTTTTTTTCCAGAGACTTTTTTTTTTTGGAAACAACTTTCTCCAGCCACAGTAAACGACGGCAGCGGAATGAAGAAAGATGAGACGAAATGCATATACAAATAGAAAACTGAGGGGGAGAATGGAATGGAAAGCGGACTTTCAGGCAATCTTTTATATTCCGTGGATTTGCCAGCTTTTTTCTGGGCTCGACCAAAGAGAATCCCGTGACGTCGCCACCGCTGAAAGCCCGCCAATTTTAAGCCGTCCAGTCCACATGATGCACGCGCAGAGAAAGAAAATGATTTTTTGTTTCGCATTTTTTCAGTGAATCAGCTCCATATTTTCCATACACAAAGAGTTGATGCGGCTGTCAAATCACGTATTCACCTTCATAATCTTCCAGTGCCCACAATGACAGGTCATAGGTCACATCAGGTCACTGCATGACATCTGCCTGTGAGCCGTCTATTAGAACTGGCAGGCATCCCGCGCTTGGAACCGACCTTTTTATAAAGATGTGTGGATAAATCGAAGAATAAGTGAATTATATACTTTAGTTAACTTTGATTTACAGCGACAACATGAGTTTCATGGAAGATACCTTCATTATCTGTTTCTCCCAGGTAATTATTTTTGGATTGTCTATTGTCCACTCGTAATTTTCACAAAATATGACTAATTGTTCCAAAATTGAAAGAGAGAAAATTGCTAACTCTCCGTTTGTAGTTTAAAAAAAATTGTAATCTATACTACCGCAATTATACTTACTGTAAACGGCATACAACAAAATTAAATGGTGTTGGTCTTAAAATGATAGTTTTATGTCTTGTCCAACAGGTGATTTTCTTTGTTGGAGGATGGATATTCTTTGTGAAGCAGCTCTTCAAGAACTATGAAGTTCACCACTCCTTAGTACAGCTCATTTTTTCCATTACCTTCGCATTATCATGTACCCTGTTTGAAGTGGTCATCTTCGAGATTGTGGGCATACTGGAATCGTAGTAAGTTGGAAAATGTGTTTCAGCGTGCGAATATGAGGGCGTAATTTTTTCACATGTATGAATGATTGGGGATGCTTTTTGTTTCTAGTTCAAGGGGTATTTACTTAACTATTGGAATGTACTCGATTTTGTTCATGACAATTGGTCTCATCCCGTTTTATATTGGTTACTTTGTTGTTACAAACTTGAGAATAGGTGAGAGTTTCGTTCCAAATTGGTATAAATTTTACGCTACTTTTCATTATCAGAGGTGTTGGTATGGTTGTCCAAAATTTAATCGATTCCTTTATGACTTTAATTGCAGTTGGTGGTAAAGGTGTTCAGCGAATGCTGTCTCTTATTGTGTGGTTCGTGTACTTGTACTGTTTTTGGAAAGTGGGAGATCCATTTCCGGTCATAAGCCCAAGACATGGCTCATTTTCCATGGAGCAAGCTGTCAGCCGTGTGGGGGTTATTGGAGTCACAGTCATGGGCTTGCTATCGGGTTTCGGTGCCGTCAATTATCCTTACACTTCCATGGCATTGTTCATCAGGTCTGTGTTTCTATTTCTATTGATGTACCCTTTGACTGATTTCATGAAAGCTGGAAATAAAGGAAAACTTTATTTTTTCAATTAGACCTGTACAGTCAAGCGATATCCAAGGAGTAGAGAAGAAATTGCTTCAGACTTTAGATATGGTACTTGTAAAAAAGCGAAGGCTGGCTGTGACGAGCAGGGAAACTTCCACTAGTCGAGGTGGCTTTTGGAGTATCCTTACTAGAAGTGGCGGAAGTAAGAAATACATGCAGGGTGTGTAAAAACATTTGCGTATACCCAAGGCACATAACGCACTGAGGGATGTAATAGAACATTCCCAACTTTCAGAGATTGTTGAAATCTCTAGCCTAGTTCCGCTATTATTGACATGCAAGCTATCAATTTAAAGGCAATTAGCAGTGAATTGTCTTAAAGAGATGTATGATTGCATAGAGTAACTCAAATCCGTTGGAATTTTCTTGAATTGTCTGAAAGTTTTTTCATCGTTCCGGGCTATACGAGCTGGTGGCCACCCCGTGGACAATCTCATTGGAAAAATTCAAAAGGTGGGGGTTTAGTATTTTGGCGTTATCAAATAACCAAGTCAGAGAAGCATTCAAAAATAAGCCTAATGTAAATGAATCAATTGTTTCTTTAAAGTGCATATCTTTTATTTTCATTACAAAGTTTTCTATTCTGCAATAGACTGTAATTATTAAAGTTTCCAAATTTACGTCAAACACGAATTGACTTGATTTGAAGTTTTTTTTAATGTTTAGCATTGGGAAGCAAAAATCGGGAGGTGTATGTATACATTCAGGTTTGCTAATGTAGGTATGCAACAAATATTGCACGTCTCCGTGCGTTTATGGTTTGCTATGTATGGGTATAGTGGAAGTTATTGTACACCTTGCATATCTGGGAATTTATAATTTCGTTTATTAATAATTATTAATTTTAAAAGATAAACTTTAAAAGGATGATGAATTTTTCCAACAGCTGTTTTGTTCTTAATCTTGAATAGGTGATTTGGGTGTTTTGAGGGAGGAAATTGCAGCCTTAGAAGAATTAAGTCGCCATCTCTTTCTGGAAATAGCTGAGCTTAGAAATATGCAGGAGCGAGCTGAGTGGTCTACAACGTGGAGGGGAAAATATTTTAATTTCTTGGGATATTTTTTTTCGCTATATTGCATGTGGAAAATATTCATTGTAAGTTCCATATTTCGTTGTCAATCAATAATACTATAATAATTTATTATTAATTAATGTGTGTAAACTCTTTCCCAGAAGCATGTGTTTTTACTTTAACCAATATTCTGATTTCAGTGTACCGTAAACATAGTTTTGGACAGGGTGGGAAAGGTCGATCCTGTCACTCGAGGGTTAGAGATCTGCGTACACTGGATGGGACTAGAAATTGATGTGAGATTTTGGTCCCAACATGTCTCCTTTATCCTTGTTGGATGTATTGTGGTTACTTCCATAAGGGGTCTTTTACTCACTCTAACCAAATTCTTTTACGCCATATCGAGTTCCAAATCTTCAAATGTGATTGTATTAGTTTTGGCTCAAATTATGGTGAGTTCAGCTTCAACAGTTTTAGTATGTAAATAGCTATGCATATTTTTGATTGGATACACATACTTTGTTTCGCAGCAAGTGTATCGTATGAGACTTCATGTTCCAAGCACTAAATCTTTGCGTGTAGTTCTGAAAGAGAGATTAGAAATGGTAACAGTACACTTTTTGAATTACTATTACTCGGTTTTTAATCATTTCTACACGCGGAGACGCTGTGCTTTGAACTTCATGCATTTCAAGTAATTTAATTTGTTTATATTTATTTAATTTAAGTGATTTGATTTTTCCATATTTCGTCCGTTAAAATGTTTGTAATTTTCTTTTGCTACTTCGCTGTAGGGCATGTATTTTGTATCCTGCGTTCTTCTGATGAGGATGAATATGCCTCAGGAGTATCGCATGAAGATAACAGAAGTTCTAGGGGATCTGCAATTTAATTTTTACCATCGCTGGTTCGACGTCATCTTCTTGGTCTCCGCTCTCTCTTCAATTCTCTTCCTATTTCTGGCCCACAAGCAAACTCCAACCGCTCACTTAGCTTAAGCAAGTTCGCTGGAAACATGATAATCACCTGTATTAGCATCAGAAAAAACTGAAGACATCAACATTTGTAGGATACTTTAATATTTAATTGAATATGATCTTTCGTGTGATACAGTGCCTGATCACTGCTTAGTGGTTAGACGCATTTTGATGCTGTTATATGTACATACTCCCATCTGATTCGTAGCAATCTATTTTATCATGTATTAATTGAAAAGTCCATATTTATAGTATGTAGTTAGTAGTTACATGACCAAGAAAATGTTACTCGAAGGTGGGAATATCCAGTAAGAAATACCCTGCCCTCCTTGTTACTGGTTGATTCTGCCAGTCGTTTTTCACAATTCCTTGTTATTATTCAAACCAAAAACAATGGATATGTATGTATATACATACATACGCTTGGAGGATTTCTGGTGGCATAGAACGAAATGGCAAATTGGTAAATTTAAATCTCCGTTAATACAATGATTAACAAACGTTTATGCAATTTTTGTATGGACTCGTTTATAAATATATGTATTTGTTACTTGTTCAAACAAAATCTAACTGCGAACAGTGGAGAGGTGGAGACCTATTTGTATCTATAACTTGTATCATAAATCATAATGCTTTATAATTTTAAATATTAAGTGTTAATATAATATTATAACTATCAAATTGAAATTAACTGAGAATAATTTATTTTGTCCACAATGTTTAAGATTGTCGACATATTAAAGCTTTAGCAGCAAAAACCATTAAGTCCAAAAAAGAATTCTACAGGGAAAAGATTTTTCGAACTATTGCTCCTTCTGCGCTGTTTTGCGTAGTCGTCTTTGATACATCGTAACAACAATCATAAAATAATAAATATGATTTTTATACTATGTAGTTTTCCATCACCATCTCATGATTGAAGAATCAGTGTGTGGAATTGTGGAACCAAAAATGCGGTTGATTAAAAAAATGTTTAAACAGATAAAGGGGTTTCTGTTTCTGTAAAGCTATTGTGCAAGTGAAAGCGGCGATTCGGTATCGCTGTAGTCCACGAACATAATTAAAAAAAACCTCGTCCAGTAGCACCTTGATGAAGGTTACTGGTCATTTGGTTACGATTACATGGTTGCTTTACTTGGTCAATAGTCACGTGGTTTTACATGGATAATACAGTTCATACATGAATGTGATTAAGCCGCTAACCAGTTTGAGCTATTGTTTATTGTGTTCCTTTACTGTTTAGTCCTCACTCAGGGCGCGAGGGCACTAGTTCCGGCCTAGTCAGGACAACTTTGATTTACAAATACTGGATCACCAACGGTCTCAGAAAAATCTTAATTAATCTTCTACTGACACCGTATAAATTGTACGGCTAGTTTACTTTTCTTTCCAGGGAGACACGGAGCATTTTCATTTTCTCCCTGCTGCCTACTGTTGAGTAATCCAAAGCTCATTAATTAAAATAATGCTCGTAAGAGTTATAAGATTCATACACGTGATTTTTATTTTTCATTTTACTATTTACTAAAGGATCGTCGCTCGTCGTTGGTTGCAGATGAAAGTGATAAGGAAGGGTACGTTACGTAGCATAGTATAGGTATGTACAAATACAATATACCTTCATATCTCACTTGTCGGATACAATAACGACAGTCATAGAAAAGGATGGCGACTACAGGAATTACAGCAATCAGAATTAATTTCTTCATTTGCAAAAAAAAAAGTCCACAGGTAGTATCTAATTACCGGAAGATGCTATAATAGTAGATTTATCTTCAATAACTTATCAGAACTTCGGCTATATGCAAGTAACTACAATTGTACATATTAAATTCATCCACTTCACAACTTAAAGAACTTGCACTAACACAGTCTCATAACAAGTTCATTAATGGTAATAATAATTATTCGTGATTCACACTCCTCAATAGGTCATTGGTTTCGTTTGTCAAAACCACACTTTTGGCAATACAGGTTAAATATAATAACCAATAACGTATTATTAATTAATAACAGACAGTAGTACACATAACACACAACAAGAGGAAGAAAAAAATCCCACCTTCATCACGAATTCAGAAGCACAAGCTTCACCAAAGCAGAGCTTCACCAACCATAGTTATTAGCATTGTTAGTAGTCGCAAGTTTCGAATTTATCATAAAAATTACTCTTAGTGAACAGAAGGTTGACCACCGAAAGTCTGCAAATAGACTAAAAGTATTTTTGCTAAGCAACACAAAATGCGTAAGTGCTTAAGTACTAAAGTGCCCAATAATAATAGAAAACACAAAAGACGAAGCGGTTCCTGTTAACCTGTTGTACTGCTCCTGCGGATGAAGCGCTGACTATCGCAACGATTTGCTATTATTATTTATTTTTTACGCCCGCTGCTGGCAAAACACATAGCTGCCACTGCCAACGTTAATAATTCATAATTTCAGTTCATCGTACGGTTCTATGTTAATGTATATTAATATTTATGCGAAAAGCAAAGCAAGTTGCACATACAAAAAATACACTTGCAGTTTACGAAATGACTATTTGCATATTCGGTACTTTTGTTGAAGTAAAAATAAACCATGCGTGAATTTCTTCACACAACGTTCCAACAAAGAATGTTTAGTAGGCAAAGTACAAACACTTTCTATTAATAATTCTGCAATTATAAATTTAAACTGTACACCCACATTCACATTGCTCATTTTCTTTTACACTTATATTTTTTCTATCTCAGAGTCAGACGCTTGGGTTCTGAACAAAAACTACTAAACGTAGTCAAACCAAAAGCAACTTTAATTTTGCTAGCAAATAGAATCAAAACAGGTGTTAGTGTCTTGTAATAACTCCAGAAAATTAAACAATCAGGACAAGTCAAAAGATACCGTTCTCGTATAACTAGAACTAGAATGCATAAATCGTCTAGAAGCTCTGTACTTTCTTATTTTAGAAGTATGTAAATGATAGATACATCTGCGTCTCGCACACATTTGAAGATATCTGATATACCTAGTGGAACTCTTTCATTCCATTCTTATGTACCTGTACATTATCAGTGGGTATCCACACTTCTTGACTATGATTTCATATGTACTACATCATCTGAGTTATGAGCAAAGTTAAGAAGTTCCGTATTTAGTACTTAATTAAAAATATTTGAAAAAACATGCGTAAATATAACGATTTTCAGCGCTCAAATACATACATTATTATAGCTAATAGTATACTATTGTTACAAGTTACAATAGTTTTTTACGCCGACGACTAGACGAAAACTACAACAGAATTAATAATATGGTGAAGTTTAAACACAAATTATAAGCCTTTCCAGTGGCTAAACACAGTAGACAAGATATAAGTGGTAATAATATTGATAATAAGACTATTTAAACATATATAGGATTCTTCATTCTTCTCAAACGCAGAAGTTGATTCATTTTACAGAAATAAGCCTAACGTAGCAGTAGTAGCAACAATTGTATTGATGACATACAGTCATCATTACAAACGTAAGTCACGCCGATAATGTCACAAAATCCACTACGATTACTCTTAATTTAATGAGTTAATAATGCACTCCAAATCTTACAATAAAAAAGTTCTTCGCCAGTAATAGCAATTTATGATTAAAAAGCATCAACTGATGGTGAAGAGAGTGCTTTTCTTTTCGACGTGGGAGGCTAAAGAATAGAGAGGGTTTAAGAGTGAAACCTTATTCTTTTGATATCAAAATTGATACGAACTCTGATTTGCTGGATTAAAGTGGAATTGATTGGGAACATTAGGATCCACAATGGGAACTATTTTTGTATCTTCTTCCTCGGCTCCAAAGTACTGCTCTATCATGTCGAAGGCTTTTTGATAAATTTCCATATTTTCGTGCGATTGTAAAAATTCGATCTTGTCCAAACCTACAAGGTATACAATTTAGTGTGTTAGGGAGCACTGAATCTGATTCACCGATCAACAATATCAATGAGGACTACCTATTTTAGTTTTTATTAAACGTTAAAAAAGGTATTTACCGTAACATTCTTCAACCGCCACAGCATATCGATTAACAGTACCAGTAGAAAGAGCGTCAGCCTGTCCAACCTTTAAAATATGTTCCAGTCCGTTGAGAGCCACCTGGATTATCTTAATATCCATCGCAGTTAAGAAATCACACAGCGGAGGTATGCACCCTTGTTCCACGAGATATCTAATCTGGTCAGGAGTTCCACCCGACGTAGCATTGACCACCGCCCATGCTGCCTCCTTTCTTGTCTTAAATTCCCCAGTTTTCATTACTTCTATTAGGACAGGGAAAATATTTCCATCTATAACGGCCTGAAATTAAAAAAACTTGTTAAATACCAGGGCCTGTTTCAAATCACTGCACGCTTTTGCTGCATTCTATTTTTTGTTAGTCATAACCATAGGTGTAATGTATATTTATGCTGTGCATATGCACAAGAACTATTGACGCTTTTGTACCTGTACTTGCTGTCGATTGCCCGCAGTAATATTCGAAATAGTCCAGCATGCCTCTTTCTTAACCGATTCTTTTGTCGACGACATTAAGTGCAACAAACAAGGTAGTGCTCCGCTGTGCAGAATCACTTGCGTCTGCACATCATCGCCAGTAACAATGTTTCCTACAGCCCGGAGAGCAGCAGATACCACGTTTTGGTGTGGATGCCTGTGAAAATAATGTAACAAATACTCACGTAACACATGCGGGTTTATATACCAGAACATCAGAGACAACTGTAAATACAAACTGTCTGCAAGTGCACCACCGGCTTGAATGAAACAGCAATTGTTTTACTATATTTGTCCTAATGTTAACAAGCTAAGCAATGTAACGTATATGTAAATATGTATTCAGAAAATAGAACTTGCATAAGGAGTTCTACTAAACGCCGACAAACTCCCGAATCAATAACGGTTTGGATTTTATCGTTCGGTCCGTCGGACAAGTAGGAAATAGCCCAGCTCGCGTCAGCCAACACATCAGCATCCGTATGACACAGCAGTCTGGAGAGGACGGGCAGACAAGGAGACACTTTACTGAAGTCGGCTGGCGGATTTTTACCCCGGCATAAATTTGACAAGGCCCATACAGCGTTTCTAGTCATCGTGACCCGCATCGGTTTTGAGAGAAGTCTGCACAGAATTAAACAAATACACAAAAAATAGTCAATTACTACTACTATATTCAATTCACGCATTCCAGTTTTTTGCAGACCAATGAATCATAAATTTTTCCACAAAAACATTGCGTTTTTGGGAGTGCATGATATGAAATTTGGGTAAACGGTAGTACACCACAGGTTGCATTTATAACATGCTGATGTCAGTAATTGCGGCCTGCACAACCTACGGTTACAATGTTTCCCAATACAGCAATTAATCAATGAAGATATTATAGCAATCGCAAACTTAATATTTTAGTATGTTTGTTGCATATATTAAAAAAGTTTGCATCTATTCAAATAGAATAACCTGGAAATCTTTGTACGTAGCACTAAAACCTTAATTTAAGTTTCTACCAAATGCCTAAGAATATAGAAAATAAAAAAACCAAGTGGAGGTGGAAAGACTCAATTCACGCATACCATCTTTTACCATTTTATAAATTATTATACATACATAATACATATACGCCCTATTTTCATCCCTCTCGACATTGTTCCCTGACTGTTTGTTTTTGTGTGTGTGGAGCTGTAGCTTACTGTAGTAAAGGGGGCAAAATTCCTTGTTGTAAAACGTAATCCCGGCAATGCGGCGAGTCTCCAGCGATGTTCCCCAAAGCCCACACTGATTGCTCTTGAACATCTTCGTACGGTGAGCCCAGTAAATGAATAAACAGAGGTACCGCTCCAGCCTCGATCACAATTTGTGTTTGATCCGAGGTGCCCGATGCGATGTTCGTCAATGCCCAGGCCGCCTCAAACTTTGGTCCAAATTGGACAACAATAACACAAGCACACAATCAATCAGACAAAATTCTCACTCACATGCTCACCCAACCGAATAAAGTAACAGTTTCACACAATGACTTAGGGTGATGTCAGTCATTCCTGATTGCAGCAAAATATAAGACAATAGTACAAATATTGTCAAAATCACACGCGTCGATTTAAATCTGGCGAATTAAAACCCCAACAGCATTCAGGACTGAACAATCAGGAATCACTAACGTCCCTCACCTCCTAACCGCAAAAATAATAAAATAAATAAATATAAAGTCCTAAAACCACAATCCAGTGTAGAAAATATAGTAACAGAATTTGCGATTTTAGTTTGAATTTGCTTGTCTACAGGTCATTGCCTACAACAAGCCTCAAAGCAAGTTGGGCATGACAGATTATTCATTTCCGCTACGAAATGGCTAATCTCCATGAATGCACAGGATGTTGCTTGTGAATGCTAATCGCTAGTAAGAACTCCAGAACACGCTGGACTCTTCAAATTCGATTCAAAATTATATTTACAAACCTTTGAACACAACCAGTGAAAGTGCAGAAAGTTTTACCTGAGCATCATTATTCGCTACACACAAACAATTATCCACAGTAAATACAAAAATACATACCTGCAAGGAACAATTTCCATCGTTGCGAAGGAACTCTACAAATTTTGGGACAATTCCCATCTGAATGACTGCATTGATGGGCGGACTGGGTTCACGGGACAACAGTTTCCGAACTTTTTGCGTGGCTGCCAACTGATGTTCAACGTCAGTAGAAAATAAATCTTGGATAATGTCAGGTCCTATTACACTAACGTGTTCTCCTCCATCATCCTGTTTGGATGCAAGTTAAAATAATAATATTATGATACAATAAGTAATAAACTAATTCAATGAAATTAATAACAATCAAGCTCTTCTTAAATCAATAAATAATAAAGGTAAGCATGAGTCATCATTACAAGACTCCCACACATATGCAAATATTAAAAAAAAATCCCGTGGTCACCTCATGAACTTCGTCCACATCAACGTCTGGCGCATTAACATTTCGTTTCTTAAATAACTGCTGCTCCCTTTTTTGCTTCCGTAACTGAATTCCTTCTTCTTCTCTTCTTCGCCGCAATTCTTGCGAGTCCATGGACGCATTCTTGTAACGCGCTTTGTGATTGCTGGACATTTTTCTAAGTATACGTTCTTAGTCACCTAGATAATTGTAACACAAAAACACGAGTAAATTAAAAACGGAATGTACTGCAAAACCTCACCGTCAAATTCACGACGACGTTCTTGAAAAGGTTCACTTAATCATTTCCTTCAAATTGATTACGCCTCGATTATATTTGTTTGTTATTCTTTCTGGAAACGGGCAAGACGCATCGCCACAAACTAACTGAAATGGTACTGATAACTATTAGTGAATCATGTCGCAAAGAATTCCCTTCACATAAACACAAAAACCAAATAGAGAACGAGTAAATCCACGTCTTTTAGAAACTGCATAATAACGAGACCATGAAATCTGCGGATACACTCATATCATACTCTCATACACAATACCCTGTACTAGAAAATGTTCGAAACATTTCTTCTAAGATTCAATGCTACCATTCTTTTTTGCATACTTATACTTACACACTTAGAAGAAATCGACCTTGCAGCTACATACCCAACATTATTTTTTCTCCGACAAATACACGTATCACCCAAAAGTTGAGGTCTCAACAACCAAGCTTAACTTTAACGCGGAAATCAAAACCAAGTATTAATCATTAATAGGATTACGAGATGTGAGAATCTTCAAAAGAGTAACTTCGATTCTCATCTCACAATGCAATCTTCCCTTTCTTTTTTTTGTCACTTTTAATCCCTTTTTTCACCACCCAAAAGTAATCCTTTTCAATCAACCGTGTGTCTTTCGCATACTATACATAACATGTCTGCACACCACACAAAGATAAAATCCACATTTGCGTGATCATTTTTACCGCATAGAAAAATAGGAATAAAATAGCACGAAGTAACACCGTGCTAAATACATGGCAAAAATTTGAAAGTATCCTGCCTGCAGCGATGTGTAATAATCTTGTAATACTTATATACATATACGTAAACGTGTGTAGGAATTAAATGCGACATATCTTCAAAAACCCCTTTCGTAATAACCATAATATGAGTAAAAAGTAAATGGTGAGCGCATGTAATAGTAAATGGCCGAGAGCAAAATAGAAAAAGAGAGAGGAAACTATTACGAAAACAGAATGAGCGGTAAAATTCCTCTCTCCCACAATGTATCTTTCGAAATCAAATTAAAAATTGAGACTAAACTGAAATTATATTTGACGTACCTGGTTATTTTGAAAATGAAGATAAAATTGGGTTGGATTTTCCTGGAAACAACAATGTATTATTGAGCCTTTTTAGAAAAACGTGATTTATGATGGAGGTTTTATGCGGCGAGGTGTGATGTGATATGTGATTCTTTTTCACCCGAAATATGTATTCATTTTAAAAATTCTTTTTTCTCTCTGTGCACTTCACCGAACTAAAAATGGGACTGAGAAAAAAAATGTGTGTGCCTGTGCCTGTGCCGTGCCTGCAAAAGAAAATGTGCATGCTTTTTTGGTATAAGACTTGAGTATGTATGTCATCCTATGTCTGCCACTATATCTATATAGGACAAAAGGTATATATAGGAATTTTTTTAGCCCACTTTAAGCCTATAAGAAGAGACTGGAGGAGGGGGACTTTTTGAATGGCCATTGGCTCCTCGACTCATCCTCTATCATCTTGCAAAAGCGAAAATTTTTGGAGAGACAAAAAAAGGAAAATTAACCCGTGTCCAGGAAAATTCCTGGAAAATTCCGGGAATTTATAAGGACATCCACATGTGGTGACATTTTCTTTCAAAAATCTTTCAAATTGCACGATTTTGGTACTTTTTTCAGATTTTTTACTTCAATTTGGAACGATTTATATCAGCGAGATAAAATATTTTCAAGATTCATGAAGTTGCATTTTGCATTGCTTGTTCCAGGGTCAGGGTCGTAGACACCGACTATCGGCTTTCGGCTTGCAACTGATATCACCAATATACCGGTTGGGAGACTTTAAAAAGGTGTACCTAATTTGTATTTATTTATTTATTATTATTACTCAATTTAGATAGAATGCTTACATTCTTGCTCAAGTCAATTCCGGATCACACTGATAGAGGATTTGTTCACGTTTTTCATTACATTTACCCCTCTGATGCACGACATGGAATGATGATGTCAATCAATTCAGTCAGTCGCTAATGCTTCATATTTGTTTTTGTTTTACAGATTCTTACTAGAACTTATGATGGCAGCTGTAAAACGAAGACAGGATGTCAATGTCAAGTGTCGATTTTGCCCTTCCTGTGGAAACATTTTGTATTTAGAGGAGTCAAAGACCCGAGTTTGTTATCGCCTCACCTGTCCCACTTGCCCCATCTACTTCAACATCACCCGGCCGATCGTGAGCGTGTACCCTGTGACAACTTTTGTGGACGGGACGGATGAGGACATCGTGGATGAGAATAAGAGCAATGTACATCGACAGAGAACGGAAGTCATTTGCCCCACTTGTACCCACAATGAAGCCTACTTTTTCCAGATGCAAACCCGATCGGCGGATGAGCCCATGACTAACTTTTACGAGTGTACTAATGTAAAGTGCAAGCATAATTGGAGGGACTAAGTGGCTTCAAATTCAAACTAAAAGACTATTTGTGTATACATATAATATAACGTTTGTCCATATATGGTTTCATTTATGTAATTCCGTACTTTTGGGCAGAGCAATGCGTCTGTTTTTTATGTACAAAAATCAATGTTCCTGTATTTTTTTTAAATGAAATGTCATTAAACCTTTAATACACACACATGTAATGTGTCTAATGTATTGTGTTCAAAACTGCGGGAACAATAGATACTCATGTGGAAGTAATAGCTAAACACAAACAGTGTAAATATTTCTACTCATGTCATAAATCATGACATGACTATCACTGACTATTAACCACACTAGAAGCTAGGTGAAACGGTTTCAGCAGATGTCTTTGCATTGCATGTTTTATTCTAATAATAATGGCAATGACAACACAGATCATCAACACAGATGAAACTCAGATGTCAATTTTTAACAAATGTAAGTCGGCGTCATTGTATGTACTATTAAATTATCAAAGCAACATTGCTTCATCGCCTTCACCCACCTGCCCAATATCGGAGGGGTTTGGCAGCGGCTTCAAGCGATTGATCAAATGCTGAGGCAGGAAGGAATTGTCTTCATCATCGCTGTGAACACTTTCGGTGTCCTGATTCGTCAAGGCTTCGTAAATTGCTCGATGAATCTGAAGCCAGAGTGCAGCACTGCAAGCCATACAGTAGCACTGCCAAAAGGTTTGGCCAAAGAAAAGGAAGGAAATGCGAAGGAGATGTACCAGTCGCCAGTTGCAGTCCCATTTGGGATTAAAATTCTTCCTGTCATCCAATCGACCGATGAAGTGAACACCCAAAAGCAAGTAGTAAAATCCTCCAATGAGCATAAGCCCACAGTACGCTGCAGTGGTGTATTTGTTCAGCTTCACATTGTAAACAATAATAAACATAATAAAGCATCATAATAAAAGGAAGGTTAATGTTACATCCGTATAGTATGTATTCTAATTCCAAATAGGCACTTGATTAACCTTCATAGCAGAATACAAAAGCAGGATCCCGGATAAGTAGCCAAAGAGCACTTCACCAGCTATACCCGTTTGATGCTGAATCTGTTTCTCCTCTGCTGACCCACGAACAGGATTACAGGATACGTTACAAACTTTTTAAGTACGTTTTGTATACGTAACTATTTGTGGATTTAAAATAATTTCATTAATTATTGACTGGACAACCTTTTAGGATTTTATTGCTGACCGCATCCATTTTACCACAAAATGATCTCGTAACAAAAATTTCTGCGTCTGGTCTCAAGAGCTTCATGCCATGGTAGAGGCCAAAGTAAAATCCCAGGAACATCTGGACGATGCCTAGAACGACGCAGCCATACTGGACAGTACAAGTCCCATCGCAGCATCCCACGAAAGCAAAAAAAGGGTTGAAGCCAAGTTGACCCGGAAGATGCCTTCCACGGAAGATTCCAGTGCGTGTTCCTAAACTGCTTGACCTGGACAGAGAATCTCGTCTGGATCTGCTGTTCGTCGACCGTGAGTTGGTCGAAGTTCTGGATTTGACCTCTGCCTTCGAGGTATCCGATGTTCTCTCGCGAACCATTTGATGAGTGGACCCTGCTTTTTTTGGGCCCTGCGTTTGTCTCCGAATTATTTCTGACATTTTGTTGCAATTGCTTTGTTCAAGATGTCACGACTCAGGGTGGACGCTGCGAAAAGAAATTTCAGTCCGAATTAAAATCCAGAGGTTGTCCTTACTTCTGCTTTCTCGTTAATTGGATTTTTTTATGCCTTTCTCTTTAATGGTGAACTTTCAGCAAAAAACGCACGGCTTGCGTTTCGTGTATTATTAATTATTATTACGTATTTTATTACTATCACTTCATCATCATCACTTGGTCTAATCTGTCATTCATTATTATACATATTTTTTATTTTTTATTGTTACTTGTTTTGGTATAGTAAATTAAGTACTATACTTTTAAACATTTGTTATTTATTATGCAGTTTGGCACAATACAATCTACAGTTAGGTACAGCTCATATGGTCATGTTCATGTCATGTCTTGGGTCATATCATTTGGCCTATAATGAAAGTATCATGAAAGTTCTGTCTGGAATCCGATTGATATTAGCCTTTTCTATTTGCTAGCAATTCATTGCAAAATTAAAATTTTGAAATGCATTTTTTCAGCTTTGTGTTTTCGTCGTATTAGCCAAAGTCAACAAGTACCCTTACATAATAACTTTAGCAATCCAAAACAAACGTTTTATATTTTATACATGCAAATTCGCGAAAGTAAATCAGTACTACTTTCTTTTGCTTTCTCCTTATGGTTGATGGATCCTAAATGGTTTATGTTATGAAATGTTGACCTTTTTTGGTCAACAATAAAGGCTTGCTGTTTTTTTCAATCCAAGCCTTCATTTTTAAAGGACTAATACACACAAAATGTTTCTCGTAAATCACAAAAAAAAAAAAAATCGACATCACAATTTTTAAAGCAAAATCATCCCCAAAATCCTTGTGAAACATCCCACAAATTCACATAACATCCTGTTTCACTTCGCCGGTGGCCAAGTACTCATCCATGGACGATCTGGACTCCTGCTGTGGCCAGGCTGGAGTGGGAGTCCGGAAGGAATACTGGTAATTGGCTCTGCCGTCCTCCAAATTCAAATCATCATCACTGTCCTCATTCCCTACGATCTGCCCGTAGACTCCAGAACGAATCTGCCGGAAGAGGACGATGCCACAAAGGAAACAGTAGATGTGAACAAACATTTCCGGGAAATATTTAATGATGATTCGGGTTTGATTATCCGTCCTCCAATCACAGTCCACCGCTTGAATCACCAGGTGCACATTTCGATTCAGGAAGAAAGTCCCGGTAACAAAATAAAAGAAAACTCCAACGGCCATCAGGAAGCAGTATACTTGTGTGTAATACTTATGCAACTACAAAAAAAAATCGCAATAATAATTATGCTACATAGTATTTCACGTACGTCGTCAGCACAATAATTGACGGTAATTGAGGTACCTTCATAGCGGCGTAGAGGAAGAGGATGCCCGAAAAATATCCGAAAATGAGGTTTCCGAATAAAGCAGCTAAATTCTGATATTTTTTCTCCTCTGATTTACACAAGTTATTTTAATTTTTATATTTGCAAAAATTTTATATTAATAAATCAATCAATAGACTATAAAATATTTAAAAACATAAAGCTTGTTTCAATATGTCTGGAATAGAATAGTGCCGTCGGCCAAATTTCAAATTACATGAAAATTAACCTGTGTAAACGGTAGCAGCCTCCCGAGCCAACAAATTCACGCATCGATTCTCCGTCAGAATCAATTGGGCTTCCGGTCTCAAGATCTTCAAAATACAGTACACGGATATGTAGAATCCGAGGACCATTTGAATAATGCCCAGGATGACACAGCCGTGCTGGATGTTGCAGGTTCCGTCACAACATCCGGAACAAAATATGAAGGGATTGAAGCCCGCTTGACCCCTCAAGTTCCGTCCACCAAAATATCCTCGGCGGTATTCCTTGCCCAAATTGGCTTTGGAGCCCTTTCTCATTCTTGCAGATGATGATCGACTACTACCCGGTCCCTTTAGGATGGCGGAACTGGGTGACATGACCGCAGAGGACGTGGAAGGAGAATTGCTTGGGTCATTCCCACTGGATTTTTTTCGGTGCGGTGACTTCGACCTGTGACCCGACCTTTTCCTCTCTTCCACCATACTTAGGCGGAAAGGTACTAGATGAGGACGGGGTGACAGCAAGTATACGATATAATAAAAAAAATTAGAGCCAGAAATGTGTAGGCAAGTAGGCACCTACATATTACGATACATATATGTATGTATATTTAATTGATAATTACGATTCCTATGAATTACGGGCGCATGCATAATAATACAAGTACACCTGGAGCTCTTTTGCCGTGTATGGTCTATAATACTGGCAAAATGAATGCCAATAGTGTAAATTTCTACTATATCTATGTGTGTAATTTATTATTCTTCGCTTTTATTTTCAACAGTTTCGCATTTTCACACAAATTTAAAACATTGTAGGTGGGTAACTGGGTATGCCATTCGTATGTCCTATAAAATATGTACTTACAACACTAATATATACGATTGTAAAATTTTTAATCATCTACTAATTTAGGTACAGTTAGTGTTAGTTGCTGGTTGCCGAATTGCTTTTCCAGTTTTTGAAATTATGAGTGTACCTTTGTGTTTTGTGATTGATCTGTATAGCAGTTGAAAGTCGGAGCAAACTTTCTATGTACAGCTTCACAATACTAATTACAATTACAGTAAATATAACTGCGTTTGTCTTTGTCTTTGCCATTAGCAATTCATCGGTATCCCTCGCAACGTGAATCTATACAGTGATTGGCTTATTCGGATATTATAAAGGTTACTTAGTTTTGGAGATATTAAGGATTATTTTTGAATAGTGTGTATAATGTTGTAAATGCAATATTTTTCCAAAAATGGAGTGGTAAGACACATGATCGCGTGTATTATACCATAAAACATCATACCATAATACCATAAAACAATAATGAATATTTTTTTAAATGAGCTATATTAAATTAAATACAGTACTACAACATAATGCATAACAATAGGATTTCAAATATGAATGCAAATATTGCACCGAGGTACCCCTGATGAAGATGATCGTTTTTAATGAACTGCATGGTGGCCTCTGGCCTCATTTAAAAAACGAGACACAAAATGCTGCCACAAGTCCGCACGTAACTAAAACGTGAGCCATTCACCAAATTCATCATTAGCTAAAGGCAGGAGAAACAGTGTTTGAAAATTTTTGTTTATTCCAAGGTCTAGGAGACAGTCAAGCTCGTATGGTGGTTGGATAGTTAGATTAGCACACTTGTATAAGTACTACACTGGACCGTATTTATTTGAAAATATCAGCTTGATTAAAAAATCACTAACCGGAAAATCACACCCAAAAAATCCAATTAAAATCTACCCACCTCCAAATCACCAGAAACAATTCACTCCACTTCCTTGAGGTTAGTTTCGCCTCCGGCTAAATATTTCTCCATGGACGACGTGGATTGTTGTCGTGGTCGCGGAAAGCTTTGGGAACCAATAAATCCCTCCTTCAAGCCAGCTTCCAAATGCCATTCGGCTTCGCCCTCAACGCCGCCCCGGCCGTTTCCGTGGACCCCGGAACGAATCTGCCGGTGGAGGGCATAACTGCAACAGAAACAGTAGGATTGAATGAACATGAAGAAGTAAAATCGAAGCATGATTCGGAATCGATTATCCGTTTGCCAATTGCAGTCAACGGTCGGTAGATTTAGATCCACATCCTGATTCATGAAGTAGGTCCCGGCAATGAAGTAAAAGATAATCCCCACCGCCGCTATGAAGCAATGAATTGCTGTGTAAATCCGATTCAACTGCAGAAAAAAAGGGTAAAAGTGTGAGGACATTATTTCAATTGTTGATCATCACATTGAAAAGTGAGTTTTGGGGTATCAACTGGTTCTTGCAGAAGATAATGAGTAACCTTTATGGCGGCATAGAGGAGGAGGATCCCCGAGGAATATCCGAAGACTGCACTGCCCACGCCCGCCACGGCATGCTGACGTGCTTTCACCTCTGTTTTTTTTAATTTTTTTAACAAAATAATTATGTAGTTAGTAGTAATAATAAGTTAGTTACTTAAATAGTTAGCGACATAATTAAAAGTAGAAACGCCAATCATAATGACACATCATAATCACCTTTATAGAAAGCCCCAAGCTGAGCAGGTAAGGCATTAACACATCGCCCCGTCGTCAACACAAATTTCGCATCCGGTCTCCAAATTTTCATAACACAGTACAAGACCACGTAGAATCCCAGGACCATCTGGACAATGCCCAGGATGACACAGCCATGCTGGACGGTGCAGGTCCCATCACAGCATCCGGAGCACAATATGAAAGGGTTGAAGCCCAGTTGACCCGCCAACTTTTTCCCCCCGAAAAACCCGCGACGAAACTCCTTTTTCCTCATGGATCGAGACAATCTTCTACTCATCCGGGTGGGTGACAGGCGATTTGAGAGATGTCCGCTTCCCGAGCCTCGAGACACAAGAGAGGCCGGAGACGAAGGTGTGCTGTCACTTCCAGAAGACTTCTTCCGCTTCGGGGAATTTCTTCCACCTTTGTGCCGGCTCCTTTTCTTTTCCTCCACCATAATGCTGAACTATTGGATTCTGAAAGTGCCTGGAAATTCTGGTGGAGATCAAGGGCTTTTTTTTTTGCTACAGTTCCTGTGCTGGAGAAAGAAAACTCGGTATTCCCAAACAACTGTCTCCAGCCTTTAATCTCCATTAGGACATTCTTGGGTTAATTCCATACACAATTTCGAATAAATTTTTTGGATGAGTGGGTTTTACAAAATATTTTACCGTTTGATAGTACCGTTATTTATTAATTGTTTAATTAATTTTACGCCTTTGCTATGAGGCAAACCAAGCCAACGGGAAGCCAGGTGGAGTCATTTCTCCTAACTGATTTCGTATAGTATAGACTTTAAAAAAAAATTAGTATACTACAAATGTGACCATTTGCATGTAATTGTGACCATCCATATTTTCAATGGTACTTGCATTCATAATTTTGGAAAAAAATATTTCTGTAAGTTATTAGTACACCCATTATACCGATGTATGAATATCCTGCATGTCAGGTTGAATCATTCTGCATGGCAAAGCAAAAACGTAAATTAATTAGGTCAAGTTTAAATTTGAATGGCACCGGAAAATCTTTAACAATTGCCTAAATTTTTATTTACAATTCTATGTATTGCCCACCAATAATTAATGCATAATACGGGCAGACCTCGTTTTCTGAATTTTGTATCTTTTTCCTGAATCCCACGTAGCTTGTGATGATATTGGTGGGTGGCCACAATTACCCAGTTGGTCACACTATTAAACGTTACCCTAACTGAGTTAACTATAGGGAATTTGAACGTTTAGCAGCAATTCACGTTCATATGCCAGAATCATATTTTGTGTACTGTCGTTCGTTTTGCTTAAAAAATGGTACATGGATCTTTCTTAATTAAGAATTTCCTGGTAGTGTAATTTCCCGCTTCCGCATCTACATCCGGAATCCCTGTAGTTTTTCGGGGAAAGAATTATTAAACTTTTGTATGTGAAGAAGGCTTTTAAATCATCCTGTTTTCGATTTGTGGTAAAAGGAAACTTATCCATGTACAAGCAATTCTGTATAGCAAAATTTAATGGAGCTAACAAAAGAGGTAGCAATCTTTCTAATGCTTAGTTACCTTTTCCAAATAAAATTGTGATTATATTAATGCACGTTCTTAATTATTTTACCACAGTGAGTCTTAAGGTTTCACAATAGGAGAAAAACGGTCGTACCTTCAATAAAAGGACGCGGGAGGCTATGTAATTTTCTATTTCGTTAACTTATGCACGTATTGAATGAAAGAGAGAAAGACGGGGAAGGAGGAAAGAGTTACAAAAGGTTGATGAGGACAAATGGCATTATTAGCAGTGTGTATATCTTTGTGAAGATGGACATGAGTGAAAGTCCAAAAGTGAAGTATGGATGCTGGAGACGTGAATGGGAGATTAAATTGGAGGGAACTGGCATCCGGAGAAAGTAGTTGTTGGAGGAAGGAGGGAGGAGAAAGAGCAATTCTCTCGTCAAAATCTGAAGCACCACAAGGCTAACTTCATTTCAAAAGATTGTGTGGCATAAAAGGATACAAAATAGGGAAATTTTTAAGGGGTGACGTGCATTTATCTGTAATTACGACTTGAAAAGACGGTGAGGACAGAAATAACTTTTTTCTACCTTTTGTAGTTTCCGATTCTTTTGCTATTTTTTGTACGGCCAATTTTGCTTTCACTTTATTATAGTGGTTTCTTTTGTAATTCTGTGTATTTTCTGTCCCTTTATTTCAATATAATTTTTCTCATATTTCTGTGTTTTTTGTTCCCATTATATTTATTCTAGCTTAGTTTTTCTCAAAATTTCCGCGTATTTTCTTGGCCTTTATTCTAGTTGATTTTCTTATATTTCTGTTCATTTTATTCCCATTTATTGTAGTAATTTTTCTTATATTTCTATGCCTTTATTCACGTTATTCTGAGCGCTTTCTCCCAAGACAGTGACATTCATGGATTACATCCCGGGATTACGGATACGGATTACAGATTAAATAATCCCGGATTTTAATCCCCAAAATATTCTGGCAAAGGAATAATCCGTAATCCCGAATCCTATAAATTTTAGAATAAATAAATTATAGAATGTTTAATCCGAAAACCCGAAACTAAAATACGCCGGGATTAATTATTGTGCAAAAATGTTGGCTTTCTGAATTGAAACGACCCTTGTGTACACTCTCATTTTTACCTTTTATTATGTGTATGTATTTTCGTTTTTATTTCATTCCAGTTGATTTTGAAACAAATTGGAACTTGGAATAAACTGGAACATTTTCCGTTTATTTTCAAGCAAATTAAAACTTTCACTCCCCCATTTGTACTTGTTGAAACAAATTTTTCTTTAGTTTCCGTTTCCAAATTCCGACTTTATCTTTATTTATCATCAATTTCCATGTATTTTAAATTTAAATTATAAATTTCATTCCCCTTTCTTTTGAAAAAATTTTTAAACTTGTATTTTATACTAGATAAATCCTGTTTCATCTACCATTTTTGTAGAAACAACGCAAATTGTATTTTCCCCTTTAGTACAACATTTACTGGGAAATTGGTATTTGTTTCTATTTTCGTCTATTCTATAGTTCCGCAAAATTTTCCTTTGTCACTTTCTGTCTCCCTGTTTCGTTCACGGAACATGTTATCCCTGTGATGTTTACGAAACTCAATCAAATTGGCTTTCTTTTTTGGCATTTCAAATCGATTTCCTATCGGCCTGCGTCAGTAGAGATCCGCCAGTAAACTTATCCTGACGAAACTTCCAGAATGTAAGTGGCCACTGCGGATTGCGGACGAAAGTGAAATGATTCTGGAACACAGATGTGCATAAAGAAACTGTCTGAATACACATTAATATCTACTGCAAGTAATTAAGCGCTTTACATAACGCATTCGTTTGTAAATTAATGTGAAACTACGATCACTGAACAAATCCGTATTTCCACTGGAAAAAGGCCGGTAAAAGTCATTGCACCTATAAGCTAATTCAAAATGAACGCCACCAGCACAAACTGGAGTCACTGGGCCGGTAATTAATTTATCTTCTATTTATACTCAATTACCACTGCATTTATTAATTGTAATTATCATGAGCTAATTTTGCCATTACTTTTTCCTTTGTCATCACTGTCGACAGTTGTAGTACATTTTACTTGGGATTGCATTAAAGAAGAAAATAAATTTATTGATAAATGGCTGACATAGACATCACATGTTTACTCATTTGACCCTGTAATACCATAATTAGGTACACATTTTTTAATATCTGTTTTAATGGTTTGTAGAGTCATATGATATGTATGATGATGATATATCCTATGGCTTTCTCTGACGGCTTGAATTGCAAGATTTTCCATCATATTTGATGATACTCCCCACTCTTCACAAAAGGATTTTTATAATATCGGAATAGCTCCATTTCCACGCGCTCACACTAAACTCCAAATTCTTTCAAACTTTTTTAATTATCTACATTTAAATTAATTCACATTATATAATTTAAATTACAAAATAGTTTGTGTGTGAAAATATTCATGAGGCAGCTGGTAGCTTGACTGGAAGGTAAACAATGACAGCATTCGGATACCCAGAGTATCCTTCCGGGCACAATAGTACCTAATTATTCACCTTTATCCCCCTTCGACGGATGTAGCAAAACTTTCGAGAATAATATGTATTTTATAAGATTATAAACTGCACTTTGTACAAAAGTTTTTGCTCTCATCATATGAGGATTTAACTCTCCAACCCTTTTTTCTTTTGTTCCCCACCAACTCCGGGAAAAGTTGTGGGAAATGGGACGATGGCGAATAATGAAATTTCTCCGGGACTGAGCGTCGGCGGGGGAAATGAGACCGTCCAGGAATACATTTTTGACCGACTTTCCATCCAAATTCTCTTCATCTTCCTCTACACTCTCGTTTTTCTCTTCTGTGTTTTCGGTATGTTTATTGCTATTGAATTACAAAAATATAATTAGTTGTAAGTTTATATATGTTCATGCCCCCCAACCACTATTTTGGGAAAGCCTTATATAGCCGTTTTTTTTGGCACTTACGTACATGCCATGTATGAAGGCATTTACACATATATATATATATATATATATATATAGTTACATATGTATTACGTATCCCACGTGTTGCCCGTGGCGACGGTTCCCAAAACGACCATCATATTGTTCCCAATTATTTTTTTTTTCCTGTGAAATACTCCGACTTCATAACGTTTTTTTTGTGTGGAGATCAAAGCAATTTTTTCTAATTGGGGCTGAGCAGGAAATTTGTTGGTGCTTCTCGTCGTATCACTTCACTGGCGGATGCGTCACGTAACCAAATTCTGCTTGGCCAACCTGGCCTTTGCTGATCTTTGCGTGGGCATTTTCTGTGTGTATCAAAACTTATCCACTCACCTCATTGAGAGGTAAGTAACTTTCACCTTTCCTTTCACCTTGCTTTCACTATGTCCTGCATTTATCATGGATCTCAAATTACGTGGAGAAATAATGTGGTTAGAACAAATACATAGTAACAGTCGTTGATGCCCTATTTTTGACATCCATCCAACTTTTTATCTCTTCCTCCATCAAATATTCATTTAAATATATCTTTCCATCTTTTAGTTGGTTGCTGGGAGAATTCTTGTGCAAGATGTACCAATTCATCATTGCGCTGAGTCACACTGCCAGTATCCTCACACTTCTGGTGGTTTGTGTGGAGCGTTACTTGGCCATTCTCCATCCTTTACAATGTCGGAGGCTGCTCACCAGGAGCCGGCTGAGGGTAAGTTGAGATTCCAATTATATTAGTTGCATGATCTGGAGTGTGTCTATACATATGCACATATGTGAAGAGTCCAAACATTTTTGTTCCAAGTGGATTCGCAGAATTTTTTTTTCCAGAGATACAGCAGCACTGTTTTTTGTGGGTATCTTAGCCCTTTTTTCTCAAGGTCTATCGATTAGTCCAATAAAGGGAGGAACTTGCACCAGTACTTACATTTTTTATTTTGTTGTCTTAAAAGCGTGGATAACGACATACATATAACGATGCAGCCGGGTAGATTACGTTATAAATCTCTTTTGTCTCTAGACTTTCTTAATGTAAATATTTCAGTAAATACAAAAAGGGGGAATGGCATGCAAGGGAAGATAAAAGGATGTTCTTAAGTACTGTATGAATTTTTGAGGGGCCTCTTACTTTTAACTGCCCAAACAAAGCATTTCCAGTCTCCCGATCCCCGTTTTTTGGCTGTATAAATAACACTTGTACAATCTTTGGAAGTGTCTATTGACGTAAAACTTGATAATAAATTAATGATAGGTCGTAATGGCGGTCGTGTGGCTCTCGAGTGCCTTGTACTGCTCTCCCCGCCTCTACTACATGATGCTCCTGCGTGTGCCCCGGGAGGTCCCCGACGGGGATGAGATGATTGAGATCATTTGCACGGCCCGGAGAACCCTCTTTGACTCCCGCCTCTTTGACATTGTCAACTCCGTCCTCTTGTACTTTATCCCCCTCTTCGTCATGACGATCCTCTACTTCCGGGTGGGACTTTTGCTCTGGAAGAGCTCCTCCTCCATGGCCCCGGCCAAAATCCCTCATCCTAGCCCCACGGGAATATTGGCGGACGGAGTAAGCCGTGGAAATCACGGGGGGGATTTGGAGGACCTGAAAATGGAGAGGACCTTGATGAGACTTACACAGAGTACCCTGAATTTCCCCTGGAGGAGACTCTCATTGATGAAGAGCAAGTCGGAGGCGGACTTAATGGGAGGATTCCGGAAAGCGCATGTCCAGCCCACGCGGCGATTGAGAAGGGATCATCACCGAAAGTGTAAGATATCAAAGAAGCCTTGGGGAAAGATGAAAGAGAGATCCAAGCCCCGGATAATAATAAGAAGTGTGTCCCTTAATAATGTTGGACGGGAGTCATCCTCATCCTCATCGGGCTGCACGGCTTCATCTCCTCCGAACCAATTATCCTCAGCCCGGAGCGGGATTAGTATCCTCTCCAAAGAGATGGACAAAATTTCATCCTCCAATTTCAATGATGGGGACAACAGAAGCATTAGTTGTTCTTCCCGGAGTGGGTGTAATAATACCATGGGTGGCTCCAAGGTCATCAAAATTCCTGAAACCCGTGACCACACCGGCCACATCAAAAAGTACGTTTTCATTAAGAACAAGAAGAGGAAAGGTGAGGAAATATATTGCTCTTGTAGTTCCGGGAGTAGTAGTTGTGGGAATTACAGTGCTGGAGGCACCCATCGGTGGGTCAGTCGGCGGTTCGAGGGAAAAATGAACTTGGTTCAAAGTGGGGGGCGAGATGAGCTTCGATCGAGGCAATCTGTGGTGAAGATGTTAATTGTCATTGTTGGGGTATTTGCTCTCTGTAACTTGCCCTATCACCTCCGGAAATTCGCCATCTATTTTCACCCCAACTTTGATCTGGGTAGCATCTGGGGAACTCTGGTCCTGCCTCTGAGTCATTTGTCCATGTATTGTAATAGTGCCATCAACCCTTTCATTTACGCCCTCATGTCCGCCTCATTCCGAGCGTCCGTCAAGGACCTCTTCAAGTGTCAGTGGAGGAGGGAGCCCTACAACAATCGGAGAGCCCCTAATAGTTCAAGTCAACAGAGACGGAGACAGATTCTGGACACCAAAATCGTTTTGACCTCCTCCAGGAACAATGACACGGAGAATAATAAAGTCAGTCAATCCCGATCTGAACGAATCTGCTCTGGATGCTAGGTCATACCTGCCAACAGCAATTAATATCGCGAATCCACCCATTCACGTTGTGTTTTTTAATTGGACGAGTATATGTATGAGTAGTTTTAATTTTTTTTAATAGTGACATAATGACACTCCTGTTTTAAGTATTAAGTAACTAAGTATCTACATAAAATTTATTTTTCAATTTAAAAGCAGTAGTAGTTCTAGGAAAATGCGTGAGAAACAATATTGCCATTGACATCATAGTCTGTGTGTGTTGTGTGTACAAATTTAATTAAAAACTATTTACGGGAAGAAGAAGCGTGTATTTTATGGGCTCTGTATTAAAATGTTGGCATTTTCTTTAGCTCTGACAATTATCAATAATTCTCTCAAAATCTAAGAATAATTTGCCAACTGCCTTGGATATTTTCCCCGCTTGCACTGAATTACGTTGAGCCCAATTGGCAAAGAGGGTCTGATCGATGTTCCTCAAGTCCATGTCAATGAGATCTTGTACCCCTTCGGCCGAGAGAAACTGGAAGATAGCATTGTAGAAACCGGGCTCACATTTGTCCTTGAAATCTTCCAGAAGTTGCTGAAACATAATAAATTCGGTGTGAGAACAATGATTTCTCGGTAGAAAGTATTTATGTAAATGTGAGTATAAGTATAATTTAATTAAAAGCAAAGAATATTTCCTGAGAAATTATTACCTCGAAAGTAAATGTAAGAGTTCCTCCAAGCTCAGTGACATATGTCTCCAGCTCCTCGTAGTAGTTTCGAAGTAAATTTTTCCAATTGTGACTGCGAACGTCTTGCTTAACGCAATTAAATAGGTAAAACCCAATATCTACACAGGGAGAGCAAACGCAGCATGCCTGGAAACAATTTGTAAATAAATAGAAAATTACCATCAACTATCCAAATCCAAATTCACTGAATAACATGAGCCATATAAAGCTAGTTACATATATACATACATATGTCATCTGTAACGAATTAAAAAATTCACCTCAAAATTAATAAAAACTGTACGATGCTTTTCGGGAGCATTGGGATCATCTAGGATCATCATATTGTACAGCTGGAAATCTCCATGATTCAAAACTAGACACACATGGTGGTTCTCCGGACTGAGGCAAGAGCAGATTTTCGACATTAGCTGTCCCTTTAAAGACTCCAGGGTAGCCACTGCCAGGTCGGTGCCTTCTGAAGGGTAAAGCTGTCCAACAAAAAATATCCGAAAATTAAAATGTATTATCAATTCCAACATATTTGGTCCTAAATGAGACATTCGGAAATCAAAATTCAAATGACACATTCTTAAATTTGATTATGATTTAATATTTATTTAAATTCCGTAGAATTGAAAGTAATATATTACTTGTAAGATTTGACGACAAAGAGAAAATTCCGCTTCCCAAAACGTGGCCGTGAAGGCCTCCTCCTCAAAGCCTTCGTGATGACAGGTAAATTTTTTCGTGAAGGTCTGCCTCACATTCGGATCTTGCAGGAAGACATAGGATGGGGCATGGAATTTGGCTAGCGTTTTTAATACAGTTCTTAGCAAAACAAAAAAATTCCATTGCTCAAAACATAACAACCACTTGATGGCCAAATCGACTACATAAAACCATTATTATAATAAATTATAATATGTACGTAACAAATCTTTCACTTTGATCCTGACCAAAGATCAGCTGATTCCATTTGAAACTGCTGCGACGTATGTAGTATAGTAATGATAACATTGAATACTCTTAAAGCACATACTTGGCCTTGGTAAGGTCATGTCTCTTCATACGTTTGTGAAAATAAGCGGCACAAGCTTTTTTGGTGACACTCTCCAGCACCAGGATGGATTCATTTGCAAAATAGCTCTTCGGAACCATGTCCAAGGTGTAAGTGCTAAAAAGGCAAAAAATATGTATAATTAAAATAAAAGCATGCATTTTTTAATCTTCATTTTGGACTGTTCGCAGGAAGACAATAGGACGTGATCGAATGTTGCAATTTACATTATAATGCATATGATTTTTGTTTAAATTACTTGGATCGTTGTTTGACCGTCTTATTCAGGATTGGCACGACCTCGTTGTAGAATTCCGCAGCCCGGCTGAATCGTTTGAAGGCATCGGAGATGAGCAGGAGGACTTGATTCCTGAGTCGTTTCACACATAAATCAATGGTCTCACCATTCTCCCGGTGAACCGTGACACAATCGATGGAGCTGAGTCCGAAATCCTCCCGAAAGGGCACAGTCGTAAAATCCACACTTTTCACATCCGTAATCCCATGAGCGAGCAAAACTTGCTTGTAGAAGGATTTCCCGTCAAAAACTTTGATTGCAACAGGTGTCATCCTTGCAAAACTTTCTTTTAATCTTATATCCTAAAAATTTCCCCGAAATTTCTGACTGTCACTCCACCAAATATTTCCCTCGCGTCAATTGGCAATTACTAAACTCGATATAACTCACCCCAATGAATTCACAGATGGATTAAGCACTCAGCTCAGCTGAGGTTTTTTCATAGAAACTTTTATAAAAGGGCAGACGTCAGGAGGAAAGGAAAGGGTTAAGAGAGAGGATTGAAGCACTTCATAATGTGTTGTGCAAAAAAAAAAAAAAGGAAAAAGCTGGGGGGGGGGAATGAATTAAAGATAGTGGATATTGATGGAGTATGTATTTTGTAAGGTTTTACTGAGAAGAGCTGAGCAAACAAGTCGTCATGGGACAAATGTACTTTTGTACAAACACATTAGTATATTCTATATATTTCCCTCGCATCTCTTTTTACAACTTTTATATTTGTTTCAATACTCTTCCCGAGGGATGTGCAAGGCTCCAACAGCCTCTTCTCTGTCCTACTGGAAACAACTGAGGCAAAAGCATTGAAATGTATACATTTGTGGCATTATAGTGCCACTCACCGTAGGCATTTTCAAGGTCATATGCGAGCTCAACAAAAAATCCACTCGTATGATAAGTTCCAAAAAGCTGTCCAACCCTTCGTATCTGTGGGCTCGTAAATTTTTTTTCTCTCTTCCTCACAAACCCCTCTGTTCTGAAAGCATTCACAACCCCATATGCGCAGTATTTTAGTCGATGAAGAAAAACTGGTTGCAAGCAAAATACATGTTGCTTTATTAGCAGATCCTTTTTTTTTTGCTCACGTGTTACTAGCACGTGTAATCTGTCCATGCCTGGATTACCAAATGTTTTATTTATCTTTCCTATACTCATCTGACTACATCCATCCCGGGGGTGTGTCCTCTGCACTGTTACAAAAGACTTGCCAAGAATGCGTCATGTGCTTGTAGTAAACAAGATATATAATTATCGTGTATCCTATAGTATCTGGAAAGGGGAATAGGGAAAAGCGAGAGTATTTCATAAACAACGTTTCACCCTTCCCAGAGGTTAAATTAATAATTCAACAATCCACTCCTAAAACACTCATGTAGGCAAATATGGAAAGTGCCTCCTTCACCCCAGCTTAAGAGATTAATATTCTAGGGGGGATGGCAATCGCTGGCACAAGAATCGAAAAATGCAAATCCCTCCAGAACTACGTGGCGCCCTCTGGTTATTATATTGAAATGAGCAATTCCACGATAACTTACTAATTCCAAACAGAAAGTAATCGCCAGTAATGTCATTATTATGATCCAATAGTGTCATTCTGTCATTTGTTACAGGAAAGGATAATAAATAAGTACTTACAATTACGGCATCAACTAAACGGTGGAAGCCAAGCAGGATTAATTAATTATGCCTTCCCTTCACCCCTTTTCTGAGGTAATCAAATCATATAGGTGAATGTTGCAGGTAAATTACTTCACATTCACATGCAAAAGCGTTTCGGGCGTAAAAAATATAATATCATGATATAATGGTTCCTTGATAACTCCAATTCACATTAACACAGTTACATTAATTACAAATAATGAGAACCGAGCACGTGGTAATCAATACAAATTATTTGGAAGCTTTGCTTTGACAAGTTACTCGGTGGTAACCTGGTAACATGAAATCTTGCTGATTTTAAATGGCGTGTAATACCGTCAGTACTAACTACCTTTCTAAAGTCGTAATATAAACGCTAAGTGACACCATGAACATGCATTTTGCTGTACCACACTGGGTGGTCATTTTGACACTACTTTGTTTAAGTGAAAATTCCACAGCACTAATTTGGGAATGGTTTAAAACCACTCCAACCCGAGCAACCTCCACCACAACAACGACGACGGAATTTCCTCTGCCACGAACGGTTGCCGTTTTAATTTTACCATCAGAGTTTTTTTTACGAATAAATCAATTTTTTCTTTAGTACAAGTACTAACGATAAGTCTCGAATGTAGTGTGAAAACATATGTAACACTATCCGATGTGTGGATGATGATCGGACGTACCTGAACCAGGCCAAGTGCGTGGGTGGCGTCTGTGTATGTAGATACCTAGTGCAGGTAAAACCCATCTGCAATAACACCAACACAAAATGTTTGATATACATAATTGAAGTCTCGGAATTTTAGAAAACCAGCCAACCTAGAGGAATTTCTTCGGCGAGCAAAACCACCACCGGCCTTTGTTTCGACTCCTGCTCAAGGCTGATCGGGAAAGGTCTCGGCACGGCGTTCTATGTCAAATTGGACAGGCTCCCCGATCAACGAATTTGCTTTTGTGATATTCGTGTGAATGAACGAGTAGGCCAACTAGCAAAAATTCCTGGAGATAATATAAATGTCCATGAATAGTTGCTTTATCATATTTAATACAAAAAATATTTTTTCCGAAGGATAACGTTTTTGAATACTGCTCTGCCACCAATACCGTATGCTCCGGATTTAGTTGCAAAATGTACTTACATTATTTTCCTAAATTGTCTCAACAATTTAAAATATCAAATATTCTGGACGACAGTTATTCGAATTATTTTTTGTGAATGTATCCAGGTTTGGGGCCCACTCGGAAGGCAATAATAATGTTTACTCTCCAACAAGTTGCACCAATGAAACTCAGGGTGTATGTGCGTGTGATGTAAGTTCTATATCCCTAAGTCCCATTTTTTCTTTAAAAGAATAATTACATCTGATTTTTATTTTATACAAGCCCACGATGAATATACTAAATGGAGCTTACGACTCTTCCCGAGCGAAAATTCTTACCGAGGGCAACTGTTACAATCAATGTCAGCAGAACAGTTCTCGCTTCGACAAAGCTGTCGTTACCAAGCTGATGGCTAGGAATAGCCCCAGGGTGTGTTTGTGCATCAGTAAACTATACGATGACGGTGATTACGATGCATGACACGAACACACAAGAGTTAAGATGACCACAAATACATATACCTAAACAACTGTTTTGCTTCACTATTGTCTACAATAATAATAAATTTCAATGTTCCGAATTAATGTTCCCAGCAGTTCGCAACTTACTGCAAAACGAAGGCGCCCGAGGGTTTTGTGCGCAAAATTTTTTCCTTGCTTTATTATGTAGATCAACCTTAATGTATCTCCTCTTTGTTCACTAGTGAGTAATATTCCCCACACATATCGATAACTTGCTGAGCAATCTTCACAACAGATTCTGGGTGGTCTTTAATCCAGCATTCCATAACTTGATTCATTTTTTCCACGAGGTTACCTTCGTCATCCAAACTTCCAAAGTCTGCAAAGGATTCCAAAGTGATGTCCATCAACACCCCGAATATAAAACCGGCGACGAAATTTCGACGGTAATCCGACACAAACTCCTGTGAGTGGCACAATTATCGTAATTGAAATCAAAAGATTATTAAAAAAAGAATACAAACAATAACGTGATTCTGCATTTAAACAACAGATACTCACTTCAAATGTAACGCCCAAATGCGTATTAAAAGCGTTCAAGTACGTATTAAAATTGTGAAAATAGTATTCCAACAAATTCTTCCACTCCTCCCGTCTCAATTGGTGGCTGACGCTTGTAAATAAATAATAGGAAATGTCCAAATTAGGAGAACCCACACGAGTGAGCTGCAACGTTGATAAAAAATGGCATAACTTAGTTTCTCTTCAAAAAATATATGACATAATTTGCTCGACTTATGCTTAACACCTGGAAGTCGACAAAAACAACGTCTCGAATTTCCTTGGACGAGTCATCCAACAAAAACATAATATTATTGTTCCACAAGTCTCCGTGATTAATAACGGCACAAATATCCTGCGCTTCCTTGAATTCGAAATATTTTTGCATGGCTTTCAAAGGATTTTCGTGGATTCCACGACAGAAATCCAAGGCGAACTGCTTGCCCTCGAGCGTATACGCCTGAAATAGCCGACGAAAATATGATGCTACTTTATCATGATTTTAAATTGCACACCCAAAAGTAGTGGACGATTTAAAATGCTTCAGCTCATTCAAAATATTCAGTAATTTCAAATTGCTCAAATTTCTGACCTCCAAAATGCGAATAGTGTTGGAAAAAGCCGGCTTCATCCATTCGTTAACAGATTGCTCCGCATTATCTTCAAACAAGACGTCCCGAAGATAAGGAAACTCTTCCAGGCTTTTTTGGGTTTTCGAAGAGCGTCCTAATCCTAATCCGCCAGATTCAGAATTCATAAAGGCATACGACGAAGCATGGAATCTGGCAAGGGCTTCCAAGACAGATCTGGAAATAACGCAGCAAACTCCTTAAAATATACGCATATTTCTCTACTGAAACATTTGAAGTAAACTTAATCTCCCTACTTACTTACCTATCTAGCTTACTTATACTTAGCCAAACTTAAAAATTACTTTGCTTGATCCATATCATGGCGCTCCAGTTTGTCCAGCATCTTGAATTTGCGGAAATCTAAGTTTTCCAACAAGGTCACCTCTTCGTCCGCATAATAGCATTTGGGAAGGCAGTTCAATATCCTGAGATTCCACGAAAGAAAACAATTAGCATATAGTCAAACATTGGGCAACATTTTTTCCAGAGGCTAAACAAACAGTGTACATTTTTTTGTATTATAAAAAATAAAACATTAACGATACGCTTACCCCGAGTTTGGTATGTTTAAAGATACAAAATGACCCAATTTGGGTGCGACATCCATGAAGAAGGAAGCCTCTTTAAGAAAAAATAATTTCAGCTTGTCCGCCAACTCCTTGTTGCTCACCAGGTTTTTGGCAAATATTTGTAAGGGACATTCCAAGTTGTCACACCAAAGGGTAATACAATGACAAGAACTAGAGAAATTCTCACCGCTGAGGGACGGGGTCGTGACCTCGACCCGGGTCACCCTTTCTCGCTCCTTCAAAATCCCGCTTTTTTGAAGAATGGCCGTGTAATAGGAAATATCTGTGGTCATCTTAAAAGGTCTGCTAGCACTTTGAGGAAAGATCTGATATTTCACCCTTTTGGACGGGTCAATTGTTGGCACTTGACACTGTATAGATTGATCAAACTTTGTACAGGTAACACAACACGTGCGTCGCTGAGCAATTTCTCTGCGACCTCTTGATTTAACAAAAATTCGTATGATATTCCTATAGGACAATTAGCACATTACAGATTTAATCCGATCAATTCACAAGCAACAAGGTCAATTGGGGTAACTAACTTATAATTCCGGACAAACAGATACAGCCATACAACTACTGCTCACGCCATTAATGTATAAAATTCGGAAAATATGATTCGTGTGTAGGTGAATTCAATCAGCACAAAGCTTCCCACTACATTTTTTTAATCGTTTGTTTACTTAAGCAGAACCATTGAGTTCCAGTCGGCGCTGGAATCAGTAACAATGTACCTATTATCTGCATGAAGCTGTTACTGATAATGTGATCATCAATTTCATAAATTCTCTTAATAACAGTTTTACGCTATAAAGATGAAAATTTGCTTCGTAACTTAATTCTGGCAAACAGATTTTTTTTAGAAAATTATAAACGAAAAATATAAATTACAGTGTACAAGTTTAACAGATAAAAGTCGTTAAGCCATGCGCCGTGAGGAATTCGAATAATTCCATCATAGTTAAACATTCGTTCAACTGGTGCAAAATAAAAAAAAGGATGCTTCACTTGCAGAATTTTATTGTGCATCTAGAAGAAAAATCATTTCAATCCGACCAACGTTACACGAGTTGTGCCTATTTTACCAACAAAAAAAAATTTGACATTCAGAAGTGTCTGCTTAATTATCCATTTAATTTTCCGCGAGAAACATCTCCTGCAAATTTATTTTGATCC
>JAQGBT010000712.1:0-43749 GCA_034698585.1 Disparrhopalites patrizii | reverse complement strand
TAAAATCACTAACTGTCACCTTTAGGCAAATTGACGTTTTTGACTAACCGAATATTTTGAATTATTGCTCTGCTATACACAACCTCGAAGTTGTTGAAAAGCACATAAATTTGTAAATGACATTTCAATGCAGTTGAATTGGAAAATAAATAAAAAATCTCATGGGCACATCTTCAGAGAAATGAATTTGTTTCGAAACTATGTCACCTTTAGGCGCACTCACCCTATACGCAAATTCCATGGAGGAGGTGTTGTGTGATCAATTGCGTTTCAACTCAATTCGGTGTGCAGGAACCATCTGTGATGATTATGAATATAACTCAGACGAATTCGTTGAGCAGGATACTTCGGACCAATATTTCAACGACGATGCAGATTCAGGCGAATTCAAACATGCGAATTTTGCTTGGGAGAAATTTTTCGAAATTTATTCAGTCGTATACGTGTAACTTTCATAAATAAAAGACGGGCTACGTCTGGACAATAAATTTTACACGCAACACGTGCATAGTGAAAAATATGGTCTTTTACTCTGTTAAGTTGTGTTTATTTTATTTCTGCACATTCCAATGGTAATATTATGAAATATATAGTTTTTAAGTTGTACGTTTAAATTAATATTTCCGTCCAGTCCTGCCATAATTTTAGGCTTGCTTGGCCTTGAAGGCCTCCCATTCCCTCCTGATCTTGGGCTTCTTCGGTCCCCAGTGTTTGCTGGGCTTGAAAGAATTCTTCAGTTTCTATAATATTAAATTCAGGCTTGTTACAAAATTTATTTGCATATTTTCGTCAAACATTGTATGCATTTATCTATATACGTACTTATATATCAATTCCTTGAATGCAAAATCAATTGTGTAGTGAGGACACAGTACAAAATAAATAGAAGAATTTTTAAACAATAAATCCTTGCAAAACATTTACCTCCATGAAGGAATCTCCGGCCGTTCTGTAAACTGAACGGGCAGCCAGCAATGGAATGATGCTCATTCCAAAGGCTGAAATCAGCCATCCGAAAGCTGTAAAATAGGATACAATTGTCATCGTCGGCTGTGAATTGTTTTTTTCACGAATATCCGCTAATAATTTTGTAAAACGAATGCAAGTAGCTTAGCGAATTTGAGTAAATATTACGGTTAGGTCGAAAAATTAGAATTTTTAGCTTTGTGTGTCTTTTGGACCAAATTTGATTGATATAACGGTGAACGTACGTATATTTCATATGAGTTTCATCAAGTTTGGATTGATGAAAATGCGATACAAATTCGATTGATATTAAAAAGCATTTATATAATATATAAAATAAAACTATCAATACCAATAGCAACATCCGGATAAGGCAGGTCACCATACACGAATCGCTTCTCCGTGACCAACGAATAGACTAAAATCACACTAAGGCCTACGGGAAGAGTTCCAGCCCAGCAGATTTTCCAATACCAGCCCAAAGAAGTATTCAACATGAATTTCATGTCCCGAATGAAATTGTTCACGCCATATACCCAACCAATACATAAGCCCTTAAAATTCCAAAAAAAAAAAATTAAAAATATGCGCAGCTTCATTGTGGATGCACATAAAATACGTTTTCATCCCGATCCGACTAACATTCGGCTGGTTTAGTGGAGGCTAGTTTTCCACGTCATATCCAAACAGGAAACTTCAAAAAATGTCTACAAAACCTTCCAAAAAAACTTTTACAAAAATTCCAAAAGGTTCCAAAAACATTGAAAAATCTTCCAAAACAACTTCCAAAAAACGTTTAAAAAAACGTTCCAAAACAGCTTGTAAAACACATCTCAAAATTTGAAAGAAACTTGCAAAAATCGCTTAAAACAACTTCCCAAAACCTTCCCAAAGACTTACAAAAAAACTTTTAAAAAAATTTCAAAAGCTTCCAAAAAGCTTCTTTGGAACCTTCCAATAATCTTTTAAAAACATTTCCCAAAATTTTCCAAATACTTCCGCAAAACTTTCAAAAAAACTTCCAAAAAACCGTGTATAGGAAAATGGTCACAGGTTATCCGACCGAGATAAAAAACATTTTTCTTTAGCCCCGCTCCCAAAATATATCTTCAGTATCGTAGCGCTATAGTTGGTATATTAATGCATAAAATACGAAGGTATTAATTCCATAATAAGCTCTACATACGTACCTCCATTAATGCCATAAAGAATATGACGAAATTAGCTCCATAATGTTCCACCAAGCTGAAGATGAACATGCCTCCCTGTATATACAGCAAAAAAATAAAGTTTGTCCTATTGCAACTCTAATCTACCGTACATAAATAATGCAGTTCAAAGCCATTAGAAACGTACCGGAGTACAATACATAATGCCAGCAGCGAATCCCAGGAGACACACCCCCGTGGTGACCCTCCATCTAGGCCAATGAGGGAACTGGTCGCAAACAATTGTGATGAGGGACTGTGTCAATGCCACGGCACTGCCCACTCCCAGCGTGAGCATCATGAGATAGAAAAGGACGGAGAAGAGCTGAGGAACGACCGTGAAGGTGCCCAGTCCTTGGGCGAAACTCACAAACGTCAGTCCGGGGCCGGCACGAGCCACCTGATCGATGTCCACGCCCATCGTTTGTGCCAAATTTCCCAGGACAGCAAAGACGGTGAAGCCCGCAAATAAGCTGGTAAATGTGTCCAGTCCCGAGACAATCCAGGCGTCTCGGTAAGCGTTGTGATTGAATTTGTTGTAACTTCCGAACCTGCACATTACGAGATGGGAATCATGAAAGCCAAAATGCAATTGGTTAAAGGTCAATCTTTTTGACAAAATATGTCCATATTTTATCATGCTTCCCTTGCATTGATTAATTTCTGGATAATAACTTACATTATAAGAGGCCCGAAACTGGTGGAGAGCGAGAAGAAGCACTGGTTGACAGCTTCGTACCATACCTGTAACAATCAAAATTAAAAATGTAAAAAAAAACATTCATGTAGAACTTTAAAACATTTTCAATTTGCAATCCCATTCAATTTGCCATTTGCAATGCAATTCATTTTGCCATTTGCAGTGCAATTCAATTTGCCATTTGCAATTCAATTTGCAATGCAATTCAATTAGCAATTTGCAATGCAATTCAATTAGCAATTTGTAATGCAATTCAATTAGCAATTTGCAATGCAAATCAATTAGCAATTTGTAATGCAATTCAATTAGCAATTTGCAATGCAATTCAGTTGGCAATTTGCAATGCAATTCAATTAGCAATTTACAATGCAATTCAATTTGCAATTTGCAATGCAATTCAATTTGCAATGCAATTCCATTGGCAATTTGTAATGCACTTGATTTTTCAATTTGCAATGCAATTCTATTTGAAATTTGTAATGCAATTGAATTTTCAATTTGTAATGCAATTGAATTTTCAATTTGTAATGCAATTGAATTTTCAATTAGCAATGACATTCCATTTGCAATTTGTAATACAATTGAATTGGAAATTTTCAATGCAATTCAACTTGCGTTTTGGAATGCAATTCAATTTGCATTTTGGAATGCAATTCAGTTTGCAATTTGGAATGCAATTCAGTTTGCAATTTGCAATTCAATTCAATTTTCAATGCAATTCAATTTGTAATGTAATTTAGTTTGTAATGCAATTCAGTTTGCAAGGCAATTCAATTTGCAATTTTCAATGTTATTCATTTTATAATTTTGAGTGCAATTCAATTTGCAATTTTCAATGCTAATAAACATCTACTGTCTATAACACGTTTAAAAACAATTAAATTTTCTGTTAATAACCCGCATGAATTATTTATTTGTACTGAATGTGAGAACAAATTTAGGTTCCCCATCAGGTTAATTGTTTTAATAAAAATTTGACTTGTTGATTTGAATTTTACTAAAGAAAGGAAATTTAATTTAAATGCATGAATTAGTATTTTCAATTTAATACCGCTGACTTTCTTGGGATGTCTGACGTAATATTTCTCAAGACGTAATGATGGGAAAAAGGTACTAAAATATGTATTTATATAGGCACGCAGAGTACTCACATTTGCCTCCAACATTTTCCCCCAATCCGGTGTAATAAAATACTCAATTCCTCTCCCCGCCCCAGGCAAAGTGACTCCCCGGATGAACATGATCAGGAGGACGGCGTAGGGGAATAATGCGGTGAAATAAGCCACTTTCCCACTCCCGGCCACTCCCCGGATCAAAGCCCCCCAAATCAGAAGCCAGGCTCCGAAGAGACATAATGTGAGTCGCCATTCCGGATATCCGATTCCATCGTCGATGTAATATTTCATCTTGAGCACTTCATTCCTATATCATATATAATATTAAGCGTTATTCCACACAAAACATGCACTATTTTGGGGACAAAATGACATTAAAGTACAGAAATCCAATTTCAATAGGTATTTTTTGTATGTGTTTTAAGTTGGACAGGATACAATCCGCTTACTCGAAGTAAAGTTGGGACAGAGACAAGTTCAACCGTTGTCCTTCCAGATCGTAGACACGTTTCGTGTCATTGGGGTTACACATGAACATCGGCTCAAGGGGTTGATTCACAGTTTCGGCCGTGTCAACGATACCCGAGCCCAAGTTGATCCAATCTTCATCGCACGCGGCCCATGGGAGCGGATTCACGAAGGAAGCCCCGAGATAGAAGATGGTCATGCTCATGAGAAAGGCGTAGAAACTGACCACACAAATATTCCCCACTGAAGAGCCGAAGCCCAGACCTTGAATTTAAATCATGGTTTTTCTTCGTTTATAACAGATCACTCTTCAAGTGTCTTTCCACTATACAGTGGAGTCTCTATACAACACCTCTGAAGGGAAAGGCGAAAAATATTGTTACATGGAAAGGTTGTTATACAGAACAGTAAATATGTACTTTACATGTACGTAGTTTATGGAAAACTCATGTTGTTACAGAGAAATGTTGTTATAAAGAGACTTGTTATAGAGAGACTCCACTGTACAGTGGAGTCTCTGTATAACAACTCTTAAGGGAAGAGGAAAAAAGGTTACAGGGAAAAGTTGTTATACAGAACATTAAATATGTAGCTTATATGTACGAAGAGCGGAAAAAATAATGCTGTTATATAGAAAAGTTGTTATAAAGAGACTTGCTATAAAGAGACTCCACTATAGACGCGAGTTCTCGAATCACACCAGTGACCCTAATTTCGTTTTATGTAGCCGTGATTTTATATTATGAACTATTTTGCTTACAGCCGTAATGCTGAAAGCCAGCTATATACATACAGCGGAGTCTCTCAAAAACAATCCACTTTATAACAACATTTCCATTCAGCAACTTTATTTTTTCCGCCCTTCGTACATGTGAAGTACATATGTTATGTTCCATATATGTCACAACATTTCCCAGTAACAATATTTTCTGTTTGGGTATATTGCTATCGAGAGACTCCACTGTATTATGTATATACATATGTCAACTTTAACAATAACGACACCATATCTTCTACAAATGAAATTATGCTGCTATATCTAGATGCTGCTATAGAAAATTTGGTAAAAACATAATTATTAGTGGTCAAATATAAATTAATCAAGACAAATTCCACGTAATAACTTTATAATTTAATCAAATGCATACAGTGGAATCTCTATATAACAAGTCTCTTTATAACAATATTTCTCTATAAGAACATCATTTTTCAGCCCTTCGTACATATAAGGTACATATTTTATGTTCTACAGTCAATCCTCTCTATAGCGGTTTAGCAAAAAGCAAAAGCAGCCAGAAAAACCGTTATAACGAATAACCGGTATAAGGAAAACCGTTAAAAAACGGTTTTAATGGCGGGGCATTCGAAATTACCGAAAAACCGGTATAACGTGTGAGGGCGTGGCCTAGAAACCGTTATAGCAAAAAGTAATTTGTGGCGGGGGATTGATAAATTTGAAAAAGCTGGTATAGCGTGTAAGGGCGTGGCCAAAACCCGTTATAGCAAAACGGAATTTATGGCGGGGATTCGGAAATTTGAAAAAACCGGTATAGCATGCGTGGGCGTGGCCTGAAGCCGTTATAGCAAAAGACATTTATTGGTCGGGGATTCAGAGCTTCACCGTTATAACGAAAAAACCGTTATAAAATAACCGTTATAGGGGAAGATTTTGGCATTGAAATGGTTTCGGGCGGGTTTGTGAACACCGTTATAGAGCGAAAACTGTTATAAGGAGGTCCGTTATAGAGAGAATTGACTGTATATAACAACTTTTCCTTGGAACAATATTTTTGGCCCTTCCCTTCAGAGTTGTTATATAGAGACTCCACTGTATATCAATATAGGTATACCCAATTTTACTAAGAATGTTGAATTTTCGCTGAAAAAGGAATAAAAGTGCTGTTAAAAATGTTAAATTTGTTAAAAATTAAAAAGTCCTGTTAAAGAGAGAAAATTAATGTTAAAGTGATCCTTGATGGTGTCTGAATGCTGTTATTGAAAGAAGACGCTGTTGTAGTGAGAGAAATGTGGTCAAGGAAAGGAATAATCCTGCTGCTATAGCAAAATGCTATTATTGAAAGTGGTGTTAAAGAAGGAGCTGTTTACATTATAAAACTCTTGGGGGGATCCCAGGATGCTGTTATAGTAAGAGTGATTTTATAGAGAGAGCTGTTATCTGTAGTGAGAATCGACTGTACATGTATCTGTAGCTGGCAAATTCACTAGTTTTTTTTTGAAAAATCAATAACTATTTTTTAAATCTCAATATGCAGCAATTTATTTTGAAAATTCACTATTGTTGAAATTTCACTAGAAAATCGTTCAGTTAAAACTAGTGCCGCAGTCATGTTTTTTAATTACGTTATCTTCTACTTTCCTAAATACTAAAACAAATTGAAATCATACCGTTGAAAAATGGGGAAAGGCGCCATACTTTTATTTGGCCAAAAGATGAGAACTGACCGATGGCGACTTCCAGAAAATAAATAGGTCGTCCGATGAAGGTTAAAATAATTAAATATGGGATTAGGAAAGCACCTGCGGAGCAAGCAAAACTATCAAAAACTTGTTTAGCATCATTCTACAGTTAAATATGTTTTTTCCTTCCAAGAAATATGTACTTCTTTTTCATATTTGCAATTTCGAGAAAACAAAAACAAATTGTACCTCCTCCATTTTTGTAGGCAATGTAGGGGAACCTCCATATATTTCCCAGACCGACTGAGAGGGAAATACAGGACATCAAGAATTCCAGGGGACTTCCCCAGGCCTCCCGCTCGGGGCCGTCCTCATCATCCTCAATCTGCTTACATAACAATGATTCGGTAAATAAAACTGCTAATTTATTTCTTCGAAAATTTGAATATAATTAATGTCATTCATCCATTTATTGCTGTTGTAACTCACTGGCGCTGGTGATTCCGCATCACCTTTGCTTGCCACCACACTGGGCAAGTCGTGCTCAAAGGTAATATTGAAATTTCCACCCGTCTTTACTGGCTCCTGCATAAAAGCATCAATTTACCTTGACATCACATTTATTTCCAACAAACATTTGTATTTAAAACGGCATTTAATAACACTGAAATTGTTATGTATAACATGATGGGATACATCCAATTGGGTTGAGGAAAAATAAAATTCATATCGTTTATTTTTATTTACATCTATTTGTTTATCTCCATTTGAACTCACCGGTTCTGGCGATTCAGCCTCCACTTCTTTGGCGTCCACCACACTAGGTAGGTCATGCTCAAAGGCAATGTTCACATTACCGCCTTCCTTTGTCGGCTCCTAAACAAAGATTTGTATTTACCATCAAATCCTACATATTTCCGGCAATCAGTGCGTTTAATTCGGCATTTCGTATTTAATTGCTACACGTATTAGTAAATACGACGGCACACGTCCTTTGTTCCCTTTCCGGCACAATCATCTCCGGTAGGCAACTATTTTATAATGATTTATTGATGCCCTTCTGAGGAAACGGCAATTAATTATTATTGCGATTAAACAAGGGGGAAGACCGTAAAACGATGGTCAAGTTCCACATAAAAGATCGGTATAGATGCATACGTATACTTTAGATAAAGGGATAAAACGTTGCGGTCAATACATTTTTTAATGTTAATAATCTACATATGCCTTTCCCCAGGAACAATGTGAGGAGAGTTTTGTCAAAGTAGAACACTTCTCTTTAAACAGGGATTTACTATTCCTGATAAAGCTGGCGAATTTTTTTCATTCTCATTTTATGGGTGCATACTTCATCATCAATTAAAAAGTTTTGACGCGTAAAATGGCAACACCACAGGTTTTTATCAAAGTACTATTATTTCCTCTGAATGAATGAGTGCAGAGTTAAAAATTATTGCCATTAAATTATGTCACTGATTACAAGTATGTACAAGGGTGCAGAGGAAAAGCGGGGTAAATGCCAAGTGTAAATTTGGATGGACAGCACAAAAATACGTACAAATAACGTGAGAATACCAGTTGATGGATACGTTTGTATATTATCGTACAAACAGAACCATTTTTTGTAAAGATATACAGAAACTTCTGATTAAAATCACGCGTACATGCGTACTGTAAATGGCTGTTGAACAACTATTTTATTTTCATTAATTAAATCCGAATCTGGCACTTCTGCCATGTGGTGTCTCTACAAATTTCCGTACAAATATACACAAAGGTACCATCAGTTGCGAACAAATCCTATCTACTTACTACAGTGGACTTTCTATAGCAGCACCCTATCTGCACCAGAAAAAGTGCTCTTACAACGAACTGCTGGTATAGAGAATTAGTTAAACAAATATTAATATTAATTAATTAAGATTATTGATTAACTTAACTTTGATATAAGTTTCCAAATTCTAACAGTATTTACATAATTGGGCGTAAATATTGACATTTTAGTAATAAAAGAATAAAATTGTGCTGGTATAGAGTTCCGGTGCTGTTATAGGGAAAAAGTTAATGTTGAAGGGATGCCTGACTTAGGCGCTGTTGCTCTTATAGGGAGAAAGTGTTGTTATAGTGAGAGGAATGTGACCGAGGGAAGAAAATACCCTGCTCTTATAGAGTAACTGCTGTTATAGGGAGCGCTCTTATGGAGAGCGCACTTTGCATGGTAAAGCTGTAGGGGGGATTCAGCACTACTGTTATAGTGTAAGTGCTCTTATAGGGAGGGCCGGTATAGGAAGAGTCGACTGTATTGCATGATATCTAGTACTATATGTATGCATGTAAAGATTGTCCATATATACATATGTATACAGTATATTCTGGGGACAGTTAAAAAAAATAAGCAGCTTTGTCCTACACCTAATTATTGGCATACCGAATTTTTTAAACAATTTGATTTGAATTTAAATCTATATTTACCTGTAAGCACTAATGTAGCTACGCAATTTTTGTAATTACAGTGGACTCTCTCTATAACAACTCTCCTTATAATAACTTTTTCTCTATATATAACAACTTTATTTTTCCCCCATCGTAGATGTAGTGTACGTATTAAATGTTCTATATAACAACTTTTCCATATAACAAACATTTTGCCCCTTCCCTTCAGGGCTGTTATAGCGAGAGTCCACCGTAGCATATTTAGATGCATTTAATTTCCATCGGCCCTGATTTTAACAATGCATATGATGAAAGTTGCAAATTTTTTCAGTTTAAATGTACTGAAAAGTAGCTGCTTAAAACGATTGCAAAATGTATACTTTGAAAGTAAAAAAAAATTAAAACTCACCTCCAGATCATCTCCCATGATTACAAAGATCTAGGGCCAGATCTAAATTAAAATTTTACACCAAAAACAAAAATTTATTACTTGTTTCTGAAACCAAAATTTGCACTGGTGCTAGGAAAGACTATGCCTGCACTAATCATGTCAGCCACACTTACATTCCGATTTATAACTCCGTTTTTTTGTACATTTGGAACAATGCATATGTTGGTATTGTCGGGCTTAGGAGATAAGATGATTCTTTGTAGATATGCCCACATTTGTCCCCATGTCACCGTCATTAGACTGGAATTACGATGACCGGCAGACAAAGAAGCGCCACTTCAGTAAATGTTAATTATTCCTATATTTATATACATAGATATGTAATGTATACCAAAACTCTTACAATTCCATTTCGGAGGCTTAGAGCAACTTGAGAATCTCATCTCTTATGCAACCGACGGAGAAATTTTCAGTGACTTGATACTTAAACGGGAATTTCCGAAATCTAATCAAACATTTTTAGCAACATGTCAAGTACATATTCACGATACGTTTATTATGCGCTAAGTGGCTGAAAAGGTAAGACTTTTATCTCCAGAATATTTCGAGGCGAAATGATATCCATACAAAAACATAGTTTTCAACTTGAACTTGGTCATACAGTGGACTCTCTCTATAACAACTCTCCTTATAACAACTTTATTTTTCAGCCCTTCATACATGCAGTGTACGCATTAAATGTTCCCTATGACAACTTTTCCATATGTATAACACCCATTTTTGTCCTTCCCTGCAGGGTTGTTATAGCGAGAGTCCCCTGTAGTACATGCACGCATATTTTTTTGTTCTTTGCAAATGTTTTGGATCCAGAATTTTGTACTTTGTCATCGTTGTGTCAATTGCTTCAGACAATAGAAGGGTTAAGTCATAGTTGAGCGAGTGTTGCACGGTCAAGATATCATTGATTATACATATTAAAATACGTAATTCCCCTCTTCATCACCCAATGTTCAGCCAGTATGATGCAAGAGTCATTCTAATAATAAGCATTTTATGCAGGAAAATATGGGATGCAGACACACGTACATAATGGATAATTCCGTTACTTCTCTCTACAAGCGTAGCTCTCATTAAAATCGTAAAAAGGTGAAATAAATTATGATCAAAATTCATCATCATCAGTTCATTCTGGACGATATTTTCCCGAAGGGTCCGACAACAACGTACAGTCGATTCTCTCTATAACGGACCTCCTTATAACGGTTTTCGCACTATAACGGTGTTCACAAACCCTCGCGAAACCATTTCAATGCTGAAATGTTCCTATATAACGGCTATTTTATAACGGCTTTTTCGTCATACCGTGGAAGCTCTGAATCCCCTATATACCAATAAATGTCTTTTGCTATAACGGTTTTTAGGCCACGCCCTCACACGCTATACAAGTTTTTTGGTAATTTCGAATCCTCCGCCATTAAAACCGTTTTTTAACGGTTTTTCTTTTACCGGTTATTCGTTATAGTGGAGTCTCTGTATAACAGCGTCCGCGGGAACTCAAAATTTTGCTGTTATAAAAGGAATGCTGTTATAGAGATCAAAATTAATATGTATTCCATGTACAAGGTGCGGCGAATTTCCTGCCGTTATTCAGAACATGCTGTTATAAGGGGTGTCGTTATGGAGAGACTCCACTGTACCCGTTTTTCTGGCTGCAGTTTGCTAAACCGTTATAGAGAGAATTGACTATTTGAAGGGCTATGTCAAAATTTCTTATATACTGATACATTTCGATGTGATTCTATTATTCTCGCGTTATTGCATATGCTGCATGTTACCGAATGCGCACACAGTGGACCTTGTGATGAACTGTTTGACTTATTTCAAGATATACAAATCTGTATACAAAATTTGTTACGAGTGAAAAAAATGGCGCAATAATGAAATTAGTTTTTTGTATCGGTTGATTTATGATTCGATTCAATTTATGGCCTTGAATCGAATCGAATTGAATCGTTTACTTTTTACTTCATGAATTTGATTGAATGGGGCGTTTTGATTCGATTCAGACTTTGTATTCAAACGAACCAAATGTTATTAAGCATATCGGATCATTGTCATTCGTAATCGATAACATAGAGGCACCGGAGAATTTGGACATTAAACTACAGTTGACTCTCTACTACATATATAAGAGCACCCTATAAAGCCTCAAATTTTGCCCGTTACAGAGAAAAACCGTTATAGAGTACATAATTTCTATGTTAACAATTGGAGAAAGTTCTTGAGGGGAGGATTTTTTTGTGCTGTTATAGAGTAAGCACTCTTATAAGGGAGGCCGTTATAGAGAGAGTCGACTGTGATTTTTAATGCTCGGTGGGTATACGGAGATACAAGGTGGATATTATTTCCAGGGCAAATTTTAAAAACAGAGTTTCCAGAAAAAATAATTCGATAAGTTCAGTTGTACTCAGTGATTAATTTATTCGGGTGTATAATAATTAATAATTATGAATGTACATTAAGAGAGAAGAGAAAAATGTATCTAGAGAGGACCTGAACACTATAAAATTTAAATGAAATATAAATTAATGATATAGCCCAGCACTTCCTTTGTCTCAGGATTGCTTGGCCTTGAAAGCCTCCCATTCCCTCCTGATCTTGGGCTTCTTCGGTCCCCAGTTCTTGTTGGGCTTGAAGGAGTTCCTCAATTTCTATACGTTATCAAATTTAGAATCGTTACGAAATGTTTAAGTATAAACGTAAAAATCCCTTCAGAACGAAATTAATTCTATATCACAAAAGTATTTCAAAACAAACAAAAGAATAAACAATAAATTGCCTAGGAAACATTTACCTGCATGAACGAATCTCCCGAAGTTTTGTAAACGGCACGGGCTGCCAGGAGCGGGATGATACTCATTCCAACGGCGGAAATCAACCATCCGAATCCTGTAAAAATGGGAAAAAATTGGTCACATTCGTGATTTCTTATAATTTACAAAATAACCAACTATGAATTGCACTAAGCATTTCTCTCATTATTTTATTCATATTTGGCTCCAATAAGAAAAACGCTTTGCTGCAACAATAAACATGCAATCAGTAAGCTTCAGACAAATTTGATGTTGAAATAAGCCTCATATTTACCAATTGAAGTGAGTACGTGAAACTAAAATTTGCGCATAATTTGAAATACAAGTTTCGAAAAAACGCAAGGACATTTTAGACAACTTCAATTTTTAAAAATGCAAAACAATATAGTAGAAACGTACCAATGGCAATGTCGGGATATGGCAGGCTACCATACATATACCGTTTCTCCGTTGCCAAGGAATAGACGAGAATTACACTAAGGCCGATGGGAAGAGTTCCAGCCCAGCAAATTTTCCAGTACCAGCCCAAGGACGTTTTCAGCATAAATTTCATGTCTTGAATGAAGTTGTTCACGCCATAAACCCAACCAATGCATACGCCCTTGGAATTCAAATTAAGCCATGCCAAACTTTCAAAAATGTGTTCCAACAAATATAAAAACGTATTCGTCATTATTAACAATTGTTAAGATTAATTAATTAAGTTAAATCCTTAAGGAATGACATCCAAAAAAATACGAATTAAAATTCGAATTAAAATACTTGTTTTTCCTAATTACGAATACAAATTTAAATTTCGTATATCTAAAATTTAAATTCTAATTCCAATACAATTACATTCAAATATTCAGACCTATCAATACGTATTCAAATCCTGTTCAAATACTTTTAAAAATTGATTTGTAATGCAATCTGGCATAATTTGTAGCTAAAAATAAACGCAAAATCAATACACAAAATTAATAATGTATTCCGCAAATCTGATTTTGTAACAATCAATGCATTTACGGACCAAATAGTTATATTACTGCCATTTGAAAAAATCATCGTTTCAATACCTTGATGTTGCGAAAAAACGTGCCCAAAGGCGGGAATTAGTAACATAATGAAGGAATTTTCGAATATCAATAAAGTATTGGAATCCAAATGTCGAGTTTTGTATAGGAATTTGAATTTCAAATGTATTTGTATAATTATAAATTTCAATTAAAATATTTTTCTGACAAAAATATGGATACTAATTCCGATTAAAATACTGAAAAATATGAATATAATTCCGATTTGAATACGAATTTCGATTCGGACGTCATACCTTCATTGTTAATATAAATCAAAATTATTGTATCTCTGTAAACTTCAAAAACCTGCATTGACCTACCTCCAACAATGCCATAAGGAAAATGACGAAATTGGCTCCAAAGTGATCCACCAAGTCAAAGATGAACATGCCTCCCTGTATACAGCAAAAAAAAATTCAGACGGGAACAAACGTATTAAAACAAATGGAAAGATCCTCCAGCACATTTTGGTACAGGAACGAACAAACAAATGCAAAAATATTCTCAAATTAATTTTCATATAGGCAGGAACATAAACAAATGGAGATATTCTGGAAGTCGATAGAAACGTACCGGAGTACAATACATAATCCCAGCCGCAAATCCGGTGATACAAACTCCCGTGGTGACCTTCCATCTAGCCCAAGGGAACTGATCACAAACGATTGTGATGAGGGACTGGGTCAAGGAGACGGCGCTGCCCACTCCCAGCGTGAGCATCATGAGATAGAAAAGGACGGAGAAGAGCTGAGGAACGACGTCGAATGTGCCCAGTCCTTGGGCGAAACTTACAAACGTCAGTCCCGGTCCGGCACGAGCCACCTGCTCAATATCAATTTCCATGGTTTGTGCCAAATTTCCCAGAACAGAGAAAACGGTGAAGCCCGCGAATAAGCTGGTGAATGTGTCCAGGCCCGAGACAATCCAGGCGTCCCGGTAAGCGTTGTGACTGAATTTGTTGTAACTCCCGAACCTGCGCATTACATTATGAATTAAATCTGTGTACATATGCACGGAGACAAATTGGCACCACATTTGTTTGCATAATATATATATACAGTCGACTCTGACTATAACAGTTCTCTCTATAAATTCACTCTTACTATAACAGCAGCCTGGGATGCCCCCGAGAGCTTTATCAAGTAAACGGCTTCTTCTATAAAAGCATTTGCTATAACAGCACTTTGCCTACAACATCAGGGTTTTCCATTCCCTAGACCACATTTCTCTCACTATAACAGCATTTTCTGTCTATGACAGCATTCAAATAAGATCAAATACCCCATTATTAACTTTTTCTCTATAACAGCACTTCAACTATAAAATATCGGATTTTATTCTTTATTCAACAAAAATTCTTCATTTTGGGAAAATTGCGCAAATATTGAAATCATCTATTAAATTATCAATACTATATCTGAAATTGCTGTTAATCAATCAATATTATTATTTTTTCCAAGTTTTCTATAACAGCATCTCACTATAACAGCACAATTTCATGCTAAGATAGGGTGCTGTTATAGTGAGAGTCGACTGTATATTATATAATAATATATTATAATATATATATTATCGACTATAATCGACTCTCTCTAAAACGGTGAAGCAAAAAGCACCTATACACTTAACCGTTATAGAGAATAACCGGTATAAGGATTAATACAAAATCGTTATAGAGAAAAATATTTAATGGCGGGGTATTCAAATTTGAAGAAAAACCGGTATAGGGAGAGAAATATGAGAAAAGCGTAGCCTAAAACCGCTAAAGAGAAGAAGGCTAAACGGCGGGTGATTTAAAATTAAAGAAAACCCATTATGGAGATAGAAGTATGCGAAGGTGTGGGCTAAAACCGTTATAGGGAGAGAGGCTGAATGGTGGGGGATTCAAAACTTCCCCGTTATAGAGAAACAACTGTGAAAGAGAAAACCGTTATAGAGGGTGAATTTGTCGTAGCAAATCTTTCGGGCGGATTTGTGAACACCGTTATAGTGCAAAAACCGTTATAGGGATCCCCGTTATAGAGAGAGTCGACTGTATATTCAAAAAATTCGATTTCTTGATCAAAATTTTGTATTGATCATTTTCATATTGTATATGCGGTGGAGAATCTCTAGAACAAGATTTTCCATATACATACAGTCGAATCTCTCTATAACAACACTGGAGGGAAGAGCAACAAATACTGTTACTGCGAGAAATGTTGTTATATGGAACAATGATTATGTATCTTACATGTATAGACAGGGCGGGAAAAATATTGTTGTTACAGAGAAAGTTGTTATAAAGAGACTCCTTATAAATAGACTCCCATGTAACAAGATTTGTTATTTCCCCGTAGCATTTATACATTAAGATGTTGTTCTATATAGCATTACAGTCAATTATCTCTATAACGGTTTAGCAAAAAGCAGCCAGAAAAATCGTTATAACGATTAACCGATTCCAGAAAAACCGTTAAACGACGGATTTCATGACGGGGGATTCGAAATTACCGAAAAACCGGTATAGCGTGTGAGGGCGTGGCCTAAAACCGTTATAGCAAACAGGAATTTATGACCGGGGATTGATAAATTTGAAAAAACCGGTATAACGTGTGAGGGCGTGGATTAAAACCGTTATAGCAAACGACCTTTATTGGTCGGGGATTCAGTGCTTCCTTGGTATAACAAAGAAAACCGTTATAGAGGAAGATGTTAGCAATGAAATGGTCTCGGGCGGGTTTCTGAACACCGTTACAGCACGAAAACTGTTATAAGGAAGTCCGTTACAGAGAGAATGAACTGTATTTGAATAACAACGTTTCGCAGTACATATGTAACACTTTTTTCCCCGCCCTTCACAATAAGAATACAATAACACATGTTAGAATTTCGTATCATTTTGCCCCAAAACTATTCATCTTCTCCATACATAACAACACTTCTCTATACAGTGGAGTCTCTGTATAACAACACTGAAGGGAAGAGGAAAAAATATTGTTACTGGGAAATGTTGTTATAAAGAGACTCCCTGTTTAGCATACTAGCTTACATGATAAGCGGTCCAAAACTGGTAGATAGGGAGAAGAAGCATTGGTTGACGGCTTCATACCACACCTATAACAATCAAAATTTTAGAAAAAATTAATTCAAGTCGAGCAGGTATATTATTATAGGTATTTTTATATTACTTTGCGTTTTATATTAGTACAAAAATACACTATTATGGGTCTCTCCATAAGAGTATAACGACATTTGGTGTTAAATATAAATAGTTAGTAATTCTACGGCTGTACACGGTTTTCAAGCTGTATTTAAATATTAAAAGTTTGAATCCTCCCTGCGCGGTCTATGCAAGTCTCGAAAACGTTTTGTTCTAAACCTGAATGATGTTTAGATAAGTTCGAATTACACTAATCGTAAAATCAAACCTCCACTTTTTTAGTAAAAGTTTGATGCTAATTCAGTAAAATGTAAATTAATAATGTGTTAAGTTTTAATACAAGCTGTCTTGTGGGAGTGAAATGGCAATCGAATGTACCTTATATAGAATCACCCGTGTAATTTAATAGTGAACCGTTATATCCGGATTGAGCGTAAACCTTAAACTATAGCATTATTGAGAGAATCCGTAGTTTCGAGGCAATTGAATTTCCATTAATTCAATGGGTATATACATACACATACCTATATGTAATATGTCTGTACAGAGTGCCAAGAAACGATATACCCCCTTAAACAGTATGATCCAGCTATGTCACACAATTTCGAAGGCATGTTTCCTGTACAGAATTTTATTGCGGATCCAGAAAAAAAATGTATGCCGATGCGACCACAATTCCAAAAGTTATTGCTGCGTTTCAAAAAAAAATTGTGATATTATAGGAATAGGAACAGAACATTTTTATTTTTAAAGGCGGAAGCAAACAATCTATAGCTGGCCAAAAATTGAATTTTTTGAACTTTTTTTTGAAAAACACCAATAGTTTCCGTAATTGTAGTCGGGATTTTTTTTTGTTACATCCGCAATACAATTCTGTATAGAATACATGCCTTTGGGTGACATAGCTGGATCGTAGTGTTTCAGGAGGGGTACAGTCGACTCTCCCTATAACAGTCCTCTCTATAAAAGCACTCTCACTATAACAGCAGTCTGGAATCCCCCCGAGAGCCTTACAATGTAAACGGCTCCTTCTATAAAAGCACTTGCTATAGCAGAATTTTGTCTATAACAGCAGGGTTTTTCCTTCCCTAGACCACATTTCTCTCACTATGACAGCATTTTCTGTCTATAGCTGCATCCAACCAAGATCCAATGCCACTGTAAATTCAACTTTTTCTCTATAACAGTACTTCAACCTTCAACTATAAAATATCACAATTTTTTTTAACAAAACTTCTTCATTTTGTGAAAATTGCCTAAATATTGAAATAATGTATTAAATTATCAATACCATATATGCAATTGCTCTGGATTAATTAATATTATTTTACCAAGTTTTCTACAACAGCATCTCATTGTAACAGCAGATAGGTGCCGTTATAGCGAGAGTGGACTGTATATCGTTTCTTGGCACCCTGTATACGAGTTTAAAGAGGAAGATGTTAAAATGTAAAATGCACTCACCCGCGCCTCCAACATTTTGCCCCAATCCGGCGTAATAAAATATTCAATTCCTTTCACCGCCCCAGGCAAGGTCACACCCCGGATGAACATGATGAGAAGGACCACGTAAGGGAATAAGGCGGTGAAATAAGCCACTTTCCCACTCCCGGCCACTCCCCGAACTAACGCCGCCCAAATAAGAAGCCAGGCACCGAAAAGACACAAGACCAATCGCCACTCCGGATATCCGATCCCATCATCGATGTAATACTTCTGCTTCAACACTTCATTCCTATACATTTTAGAAATGTAAATGTGTATACATATTACATAAATATGTATACAGTGGAGTCTCTTTATAAGAACACTCTATATAACAGCATAATGTTATAAAAAATCGTTATAACGTCAGGAAATTCCAGCCGCTGGTACATAAAAGCATGTTAAATGTGTTTCCTATAACTGCATTAGCCAAAAATCTCGTTATAACAGCAAAATTTCTGTTCCCGTTGGATGCTGTTATAACGAGACTCCACTGTACCTACACTGTACCTATATACATATTCATATGATAAAAATGTTTTTTCGTACTCGAAGTAAAGTTGGGACAGAGACACGTTGGATTTCGCTCCATCCAATTCGTAAACTCGTTTTGTGTCGTTGATGTTGCATTGGAACTTGTCTTCCAGCGGGTCATTTATGGTTTCGGGAGTGTCAATGATTCCTGAGCCTAAATTGATCCAATCTTCATTGCACACGGCCCATGGAAGGGGATTTGCGAAAGAAGCCCCGAGGTAGAAGATGGTCAGGCTCATGAGGAAGGCGTAGTAGCTGACCACGCAAATATTTCCTAATGAAGAGCCGAAACCCACACCTGCCAACAAATAAACACGTTTTTTTTTTCATATTGAATTTTACTTCCTGTGCATATATTACGTGGACTCTCGCTATAACAACCCTGAAGGGAAGCGAAAATATGCTTATTATATGGAAAAGTAGTTATTTGGAACATTTAATATGCACACTACATTTACGAAGGGCTGAAAAATAAAGTTGTTATAGAGATAAAGTGGTTATAAGGAGATTTTATAGAGAGAGTCTTCTGTCTACCGTATGTGTCATGGGAAACGCTCAACTGACTCAACTGCTTGCAACTTCTCTACAACAAGGCGTAGAGACATGAGATCGCTAGTTTGCTGGAATGCGCAAAGAAGTCCAGCTTTCAGAATTGATACGCATTTTGATTCCAAATCTTTCCGTTTAAAAATCACTGGATAAGGAGCGGCGCGTAAAACAAATCACATGTTAAACAAATCCTTAACATACCGTTAATGACATTACATTGCATCCGAGGAGTTTCTCCCATTATAATGTGAATTTTTCCGATATTTTTGGACTCTAAATGAAAATTTCTTCTATTTTCATTCCAGCTTTTTTTTACTGATCTTTCTTGTTTATACTTTTTACGAGCCACAAAACGCAACGTCCATCGAAAGGTTTTACTCCTCAAAATTTTACTTTTCAATCAGAAATGGCAAAACGTGAATGTAAGTAAGTTTAACAAGTTTTAATTTAATTGTTCAGATCCTTTGCTCTATTCTCTATTGGCAAGTATCGTTGTCCTTTTGGGAGTTTCCGTGCCAGGAGATTATTTGCGAAAATTTCCTTGGCGCACTTCTTCACGGGTTGTGCCTGACATATATTTATATGCGAATATCTTCATGCGGTTTCCCATACTCGAATATTCATTATAATATTTATAAAAATATATTTATTATACTATTTATAAAAGTATATTTATTATAATATTTATAAAAATATATTTATAAAATATTTATAATAACTAACGATTTTTTAAAATTTGTTTATTTGTGATTTTTTTCACGCGTTCCACATCCCGTAATTTTTAAACGGAAAGGTTTTTAATGAAAATACTTATCAATTCTGAAAGCTTCACTTCTTAGAATTCCATCAAGCTATAGCCATCTCATGTCTACGCCTTGTTGTCGAGAAGTTATAATTATAAGCAGTTGACCTGGTTGCGCTTTCCGTGAAACATATACGGTATATACATACATGCGTAGTACATATGAAATTATCTGAGAGGTTTTAGATAATTCACTGGCTACTTTGTTTGTTCCCCGCACAGCCGTACTATGTATACGGCGAATTCCTTTTATAACGGCTTTTCTGATAAAGCTACTATCCATGTAATTATTTCAAACATTCTCTAGCTACAGTGGAGTCTCATTATAACAACTCTCTTTATAACAACATTTCTCTGTAGCAACATTATTTTTCCAGGCCTTCGTACATGTACGGTACACATTTAATGTTCTTTTTAGCCTTTCTCTGTACAAATATTTTTCGCCCTTCTCTTCAGAGTTGTTACATAGAGACTCCACTGGATTTGTATTTAAAATTTATTATAACCAATTACATTAAATATTTTCTGGGTAATTATATCGGAAATTTTCTGGTCAATTGCACTGGATATTTTCTAGCTTATAGTTTTGGAAATGTTTAAGATACAAATTTTGTATTTTTTAAAATGATTAAATTACGAATCTAAAAATTAGCCGAAAAAATATATTACATACCTTGGAAAAAGGGGGAGACGCCCCACACTTTGATTTGACCAAAAGATGAGAACTGGCCGATGGCAACTTCCATAAAATAAATAGGTCGTCCGATGAAGGTTAAAATAATTAAATATGGGATTAGGAAAGCACCTGCGGCGAAAGGAAAATGATCAACAAAATTTTAGTTCTCAAAGTTTGACCAAAAGTTAATTAAATTAAATTTTTAATATTTTGATTTAATTTTTAATATTTTGTAGAATTTTCATGTGAACAAAATGCACCTCCTCCATTTTTGTACGCGGTGTAGGGGAACCTCCAAATATTTCCCAGACCGACTGAGAGGGAAATACAGGACATCAGGAATTCCAGGGGACTTCCCCAAGCCTCCCGTTCGGGGCCATCTTCATCATCCTCTACCTGTATGCATAACAATGATTCGGTTAATAAAACTGATACTTTAATTGTTCGGAAAATTGAATATAATTAATATCATGCATGGATTTATCGCCGTTTTAACTCACCGGCGCTGGTGATTCCGCATCAGTTTTATTTGCCACCACACTTGGCATGTCGTGCTCAAAGGCAATGTTGACATTTCCACCCTCCTTTGTCGGCTCCTACATAAAGGGTTATATTCGCCATAAACTTATATACATTTTTTATATATTATACACATAACATACATATATTGTAATTATCTATATGTTTTTCCAGCAATGTGTTTAAAACGGGATTTAATAATCTCTTAATTGATATATACGCAACACGATGGCACGCGTCCTTTGTTTGCATTGCGGAACAATCGTTCAGGTAATTATGTATATTTTGTAACCGTTTATTGATGTCCTTCTCAGGAATTGGAAATTAAATGTTATTCTGATTACAAGCGGCAAGACCAAAAAAACAATGGTCAAGTTCCATACACAAGAATGACATAACACGTAACGGGGAAATAGATAAAAATTTGCAATCAATACATTTTAATATTCACAAATGTATCTTTTCCCGGAACAATGCGAGAAGCGTTGCACAATTCAGCTTACTCAACTTTAAAAGGGGATTTACATTTCATGATAACCTCTCTGATTTTTGCTCATTATCATTTTCATTGTAGTGTGTCATCAATTAAAATGGACAAATGTCAAATGGCAACATCACAGGTTTTATCAAATTAAATTATTTTCCTCTGAATGAATGAGAACCGAGTCAAGAGTACATAATTTTTGCATTGTGTTTTGTTGTTTATATACAAGTATATAAGCTATATAATTTCTATATATAATCTATATAATTTCATATCGTTGCAGAAAGCTATTTTATTCACAATGCTACTGAATCTTCCATCGGAAATCAGGGATAGAGTGAATGGATGTAGAAAACTGAATTATTGCTGAATTTACAGGTAAATTGAATTTTGTAAATTCTGAATTCTGCTAGATTGTATGAAAAGTTACAGTTTCAGTTTGGCTACATACATATTTTTGTATTTTATTTGTATGTCTGTGTTGCATCCCGGAGCTTTGGATTTATCTTCAATGTGGATGAATATGATTGATTTTTGTTTTTTTTATAAATATACGCACAAAAGTACTTGATTCAAGGCTATGAATAAGCCGTTTACGCTTGGGTGAATTGAATCATTTTAAACACAATGTCAAGTTTCCCCGAGGTCCTTTAATTAATGGTATTTAGTTATTGCAAGGTTAATATGTTACAACTTTGAAAGTTTTGGACAAATCTTGTTTTATATTCTAAAAATTGTCGGTATATAAAATACATACATATGTATGCATATTATATTGCCCGTGTTGATGAAATTTGTATTATACAAATAAAATTAGTATTATACAAATATTACATTCGTGTAGTTTTAAGAACCATTTTGAATATGTTTTCATAAATATTTGTGCTTTTTTTGTAATTTAATTCCGATTAATTATGCTTTGTTGTTTAAAAATAATTGTTTCTTTGATAAAAACTGCTTTTTCCAAAAACATTTACGCGTATTATTTAAAGACTCATAGAACTTTACGGTATATATATTTTGAATTAAATTAGTTTTTATTATATTTTTATTTCAATCACATTTATAGTAAATCGATTTCGTCAAGAATAATTTAGCTGTCCTAAAGTTTTAAAATAAAACGTTTAGTTGATATGCAATTTGTTGCCCAAATAAAAATGATATCTTCTTTTTTTCAAATAATTTTTTTTCATATGAAATGTCTTCAAAATTTGCCCTTTTTAAATATTGTAATCTAAATTTATCACATATAATTTCTACAAGTCCTTTCTTTTATATCTACGCATATGTAAATTTTTGCAGTTTCAAACTATGTACATAGAATGGGGCTTCCAAAGAATACTATTTCATAATAGTTTGAAAAGAATCTATTTCGAACTGGCAATAAAAAAATAGAAACTCACCTCCGGATCAGCTCCCATAATTAAAACGATCTAGGGCCAGATCTAAAAAAAAGGGTTATACACTGCAGAATGCGAAAAACTGTAGCAATGAAGGTGAAATCCAAAACTGAACCGGTGCTAAGGAGGGCTGTACCTGCACTGAATATATTACCCGCACTTACATTCCGATTTATGATAGTTCTGTTCTTGTATTTTCAAACAATGCACCATACAATCCAGTTTCAGGGGATGTTATGAGATAATGATTCCATGTATGTATGCCATATCTTGGTGTCTTCGTCATTAGATTGGAATTAGAATGATCAACAGACAAAAAAGCGCCACTTCAGTGAGTATTCGGTCGTGTATGTAGAATAAAGGATATCATTTCGGGGTGTATAATAGAACTAATATATCAGAATAATATATCAGAGGAACATCCTATTAAATTACCGGAGTGGGAGAAATGCCCAGAGAAAAGAGGTTCAAAAAGGAATTTCCGAAATCTAATCTAACTTTCATTTTCACCAACACGGGAGGCATCAATTGTTGGGTATCACCTGCTCTCATTGGAACCTCCATATCAAAATCGTCCTTCCATCGGTATACATACGCTATGTAAACATGTGTGTATATACACATATATGCATGTCTATTAGCATATTTAATATAATTAAGCTCTCGAATGAAGAACTTATTCTGACATTATCATCACTATCATATCACTTCCATTGAAAAAGGGGTAAATCCGGGGGTTTTTAATCGTCGCCAAAATTCAATAAGCGGACTCTTGCACATTATGCACTATGCACGTGAATAAAAAGGATCCCAATTTACACGGGCAGTGGAAGCCAAAATGATTAACTCGTATAAATATTACCTTGCATTTCACTGATTACGCATAGAAGGACTTTTTTCAACTAAATGCGCGGGTCCGTATTTGCAAAATTGACTAACAAGGGAATTGCCCTTGCCATTTGTTGTGGGCGACGATAAATGTAAGTACATATGTATCGTTGCATGAAAATTCTCTATAAGATGCAAAGGGCTATAAAATCCTTTTATTACACAGTTACACTCTGAGTTATCCCTGAAGATTAGGCATGAAAATTGGTGTTTGAAGCGGTATCAGAATGATATTCAGTATTCATGCATCTGGGATTCGAATTTAAATTGATGTTGCTAAATATTGCTTAAATCTTAAATGTATCAACAATATTGAAATGCGAAATTTAAATTCGAAACAGTTTTTTAAATCCTGATTCTCTCTACGTAAATATAAATTTTAATTTTAATTATATGCATAACATGATTGGGAAATGTGCATATTTATGCACGTAAACATTATTTTCAAAGCAAAAATTCCGTATATATATTTATTACACAATGGCAAAGAATTAAAATTACTTTAGTTACGCGTATTGCTTTACGGGAAACCATTTCAATTAGCGTTTATGACTAAATTCATCCCATTTTCATTGCAAATGGGCAAGGCCACAATCTGGGCGAGTGAATTTCAGAATTTTGTGCTGACCGCTTGTCAATTTTGCACCTAAAGGTCAGCGCACTTGCTCGAAAACATTCATGAACTATTTTATGTGCCTTGCCGTTGTTCACGTGCAATCTGTTTGGGTTGACAGTTTGAATTTGAATGTACTATTCCATTGTCTGCTATAGACAAATAAATTCATGTCCACTATACAAATTAATATGAATCTAAAGGTCGGTAGGAACGTTTACTTGAGACACTTTAGAACCTGTCACAATCTGAGGTATTTCCCGTTTAAACTCGAAAAACGTGACGAGTCCCAAAACACGCCTTCATGTCTCTGTAGTGGTTGAGAAAAGGCAAAAGGGTTACATCTGAAGAACATTTTGTTGCAAAAAGATATCCATGAAAAAAATTCGTCCTTATACATAACTTCAATATGAACGGACATATGTGTGTTTTGCTTCGAGGTTTGTAAATATTTAGAAGTTCATCCTTATAGTAGCCTTGATGTTTCACTTTTCACAGACAATGGACGACATGAGTATAGATGTTCATTGAAATCTCAATGGCTCGATATTCATACGTGTAATTTCCCCGTCTTCGTCACCCTCTCCGTTTGATACAACGATCGAATCACTACCATGATGCAACAGCAATGCTAATAACTTTGTAGGGGATGAAACAAGAGATACGGACAGACGTAATCGATAATTGCTCTCGATATCAGCTTTAGCTGTCACTACCATCAAAAGCCGAATTAATCACGATCAAATTCATTAGTTCAGTTTACAAGCCTGGCCGCATTTGACCGTATATTTACATACACATCGGTGTGGCTCAGATATTACGTATACGTTCTACAACATACGCGGGGTACAAATAGAGCGACCATTGAGTCGTAAGCAGTATCAAGGGCGAGAAAGGATATCACGTTTTTACCAAGTGACGTTCATTCCCAAATAAAGGGAGCTAAGGATTGACAGTCAAAATCATTAGCGTCCATCTCTTCCAGATGAACCTTTGAGCCTGGAGAAAATTTGGAAAGTCCAAAGGTCGAATCCTCCTACGAAGCTCGGTCATAGTCCAGAAAAACAAAAATACGGTCTTAATTGTCAAAGGGCTTAATCTTTCCCCGTTACTTGCATAGGCATATATGTATGTATGTACATAAGACGTAAAGACGCTCCAAAATGACAAAACGCTATCGTAACTGACAAAAATTGATCCCTCATGATTCTGACACTTCAGACAATTTGGATTTCAGCTTAAAAATATGAAGGCGGTTGGCAAAGGAAGGTAGAAAATGAAAGAATTTTCATAATGGAGACAGCAAATTATTCATGCATTTATTAATGAGAAATATTAATGATTTAATGACTTAAAAATCCGGTTTAGAATATGTAGAAAGCAAATATTATTTAACATGAAAAAATTGGGACAATGAAAAAACGGCAATTTTTAGCGAACATTTAATTTTGGATGGGTTTGGACTTATTTAACTTATTTTTTATTTATATTATTGATCTCATAAATTTTGTATGGCCAAATGACACTTAATGAAAACAGTTTTTAAAATTTGGTGTATGAAATACAAACCCTAAAATTCTGCATAATGAAAAATTAGCATGCCTCAAAGCTGTATCACTCGTAAAACGGTAAAGCATAATTTAAACTCGTAAAGCATAATAAAAAAAATAAAAAATACATATATAAATTGTTTTACAATGAAGCGCAAATTTAAAAAAAAACTCATAATTCGGTTGTACCGATATGTTAATGATGTACATATGTACACTATGTATGTATTATTGCGTAATTACAAAAACTAACAGTGTTTTTGCAAACTGACTGTCACTTTATTAATATTTACACAATTAATATTTCATGAATACTTTATGGCTATTGGTAACTTGCTTATCTCGGTAAAGTTTGTACTTCCTCCGTATGTAGAACATTTAAAAAACAGTTAATTTTATCCCTAAAAATAATGGCAATTTCAATGTGTGTTCCACTCCCTCAAGCGTCGTATGGGATTGCACAGAACTCTGTACAAGTTTTTGGTAACTCATCACCGGATAAAGAATTCCTTCTACACGGAATATTCGCATGGAATGTACTGAGAAACACATTATTAATTAAAAAGGATGGGGCGGACACATTTTATTGTGAAACCGTTTCTTCACATTCACTTAGCTCCATCTCTCGAAGCTCATTTATTATGTCGACAAAGCTGGGTCGCTCTTCGGGCTTATTCCGCCAGCAACGCACCATAATGCTGTTGTAACTGAAAAAATGGCATTTTACCCTCAAATTATACTTTATTTAGATATTTAATATGTGTTCAAATAACGACAAAAAATATATAGGATATTTACAGGCGCTCGGATGCATTACGAGGCCGGTCCAGTCGCATGCCAGCTTCAATGCGCTTCACCAAGTCTATGGGACGCTCCCAAGAGTAATCGCTATAGGGCGTTTCCCCAAATGTGTAAATCTCCCACAAGGTCACGCCATAGGACCAAACATCGGATTTAACCGAGTACAGACAAGATTTAAGGCATTCCAGAGCTGCCCAGCGCCAAGGTATTTGGATCTATAACAAACCAATCTTGTTTCTTACATTTATCGCTTTCAAATATATTTTAAATCTGTATTTATTGTGCTGGAATCTATGAAACAATTATCGAAAATTGACGAACCGAATTCTTTCTAACGTAGTCAGTATGCTCGTACAATTGGCGAGAGAGGCCGAAATCCGTGATTTTTACATTTGATTCCTCTGTCAACAAGACATTTCGCGTGGCTAAATCTCCGTGAATTACCTTTGTGAAATTTGCAAAAACACGTAAGGGCGCAGATATGAGCTAGTCGACTCGCATAAAAAAAATTTGACATTACTTACATTTTTCTCAGTGAGATACGCCATCCCTTTGGCAATTTGAAGGGACCATTTATTTAAATCTCGGAGGGTCATGCTTCGCAAGAGGCAAGGATCAGAAAACGGACTCACCCTGGAATAATGCCTGCTTTGCAATTTTTTACATCGACAATTTATAAAATATATTTTATGTATTGTTATATTAATATATTTTATTTTATAAAATATAAAATATATTTTACATATGTATAGTTATTCATGAACAAAGGAACGGCGACCTGAATATACAAATCTTTTGGATGTAACCTAATTACAATTATGTTACTATATTACTATAATTTATGTAATGCTGTTGTTACCCAGCAACTGGAAATGCGGAAGGACTGTTCCTCAGGAATTCATGGAGGTTCCCCTTGGGGCAATATTCCACAAAAATGTACACAATTCCTATGGTAAATAAACGTCACTCAAAATTTTGTATTAGTTTTGCAATTTTATCAATGCTCATATATAATATGGATTTACCCTGAGATAACTTTTTCGTGTACGCTCCTAACATCTGAATGAGGAATTCGTGTTGGCCCAGATGATGCATGACCTTGATCTCGGTCAATAAAGACAGGACGGATACCTTGTCTGTGTTGTATTTATTCACTGTTTTCACTGCCACCGGGATTCCGTCTAATGTGCCTTTATACACCAAGCCGAATGCTCCTTTTCCGAGGATGGAATCTGTGTCTGCCAAGAATTGCGAAACGACAAATTTAGCGGTAAATTTAACGACAAATGTGACGACAAATTTAGCGGCAAATTTAACAAGTTTAACGGCAACGACAAATTAAACGACAACTTTACCGATAAACGGAATGACAAATTTAACAAATTTAATGACAAATTTAACGACTAATTTAACGACAAATTATTTTCCACCGCATAAATTTGTCAGATGACATTGGCGCTGGGGTTTCAATGCATGTGGCTTAGCACAAACTGAAAAACATTGTGTATATAGATGCTGTTTACCTCTGGAAAATCTCTGGTAACATACTTCAATTTCTGGGTCATAGGCACGGGAGATGGCCACATCATAATAATCATAGCCTTTGGCGTAATGGGAAAATCCCAGTGTGGTCTCTCGGCCTTGTTGAAAGTCCTCAATTTCTTGCTTGCTCAGACCTGACTGTGTACGAAAATATATACATGCTTAATTTATAATGTACAAGTACAGCATAAAAATTTCCAATTACTTTTCTAATTTGAAAACGCCGGTATCCAAAATGAATGAGACTAGCCAGGGCAATTGCAGTTGCACAAGCTATTGTAATCCCAATGGCTAGACCTCGGTTGTTCTTCTGTGGCAGAACATCCACCAAAAACCATTTGCTGGAGGTGCCCAAGAAATTGGATGCCACACATTTATACTCGTCCATCTCCTGCTCTTGGAACGTATTGACGCTGTAAGTGCATGTATTAGCTCCAGGAATCAGCTAACAAAAGCAAGGCATTGATGGATTAACAAATTCGGGATTAGAATTAAAGACGGGATTATTTCGGAAAAAATCACTTTGAAGGATTTTGATTACGAATTAATTCAGTTTTGGGGATTTGGATTAAAAATCGGGATTATTTGAAAAAAAATTAGTAATTCGGATTTTAATTATTTACTGATTAAATTTTAAAAGCACATCTGAAATTATTTTTAAGCTTCAGAAATACAAGTTTCTCGAAAATAGCACCCCTTAATATCGGGCTAATTTTTTTGGTTTCGTTATCTATAGTTGCGTTATGTTTTGTTACAAAAGTAAAGACATGCTTTTATCTTCCAAATTTTGTATTCCCTTGAGTGTTGACAAGGAATTTAAAATCCCAATTAAAAGCTTTAGTGATTCAAACTCTGATTTGTTTAAATAAAGCGTAATTTGTATGCACCTCTTCATTCCTGAGCCAATGCACCTGAGGAGGTGGATTGCCTTCAGTCAGATCACATCTCAGTGATCCGTCTGCCCCCCAGGTAAACGTGCGAGTCTCCGGCGCGGCGTTTTCAAAGATTGGAGCGGTAGCTTCTGATAAGTTCATGCATTCAAAATAGTAATTTCAAAATTAATAGCAATAAAACGGCAAAAATGTGAGCATTGTTAGGGAAAAGGGCTTATAAAAGAAATACCAAAGTAGTCAATTTGTAAGGTCGAATTCCAATAAACATCCCCCCACCACAAGTACGCCGAGCAAACAATGCCAACCATGTCCTTGGTGATGGTCACTGAGAAGACAGACGGGGATTCGTACGATCGGAGTTCTGCCCCCAAAAAAGCAATTGTGACCATATAACCTGATACAAGAACCAAATTCATGGGAAGTAATTTCTGGAACGCACACCTGGAAGCTCTGAACCATCCCTATATTGGACGTACCAAATGATGGGAGGAGCCGAGAAGACATTTTCAACGAGGCATTCAAATTTGGCCGTGTGATTCAAAGGGCAGCACGTGTTGTCCAATTCCAAGCTGAAATTAGTAGTTAAACGCAGTAAGATGTGATGCTCAAGGGCAAAGGGGTCAATTTGGTCCCAAAGATCTGAATGCAGAAATATATTTGACATTTGTATCGTGCTATATACGTACACCGATATTATTCACCATGAATAACAACCGCGTGTCATTTTCACAGTATTTGCTTGCACAAAAACGGAAAGCAAATTTTTTTATTTAAACCTGTTGGTTAAATTAACAAAGAACAAACCTTCTGCTAAATCTATTTCCGTAATATTGCCATCGGGAAAGGTGACAAACGTTTTCATGGCGAAGTCATTTTCGGTGCCACAGAATGCTGTGAGGATCCTGTCTTTCGACGTTTGCTCCACCATAAAAAAATGTTCATCATCCACGCTGTCATCCTGGAGAATGGTGTAACTGGAATTTCTATTAGCCTGCCAAAATTTGTTACACAGAAAATAGTTGCATTGCTCTAAATTGGGCCAAAACACGGAGTGTTGTTAATAGTTTCTTGCACAAACGCCGCAAGGAAATTTTTTATATTCGTTGACGTACCGGAAAAACAAATTGTTCCCGCAGCCGCAAAGTCAAGGGGTTTGGGGCACTAATGACATTTAGTACACCTTGTCCTCCCGTGCACATGACACGAGTTCCAGACCACCCAAATTCGGATTCTTTGAGAGGCCATGCAGAAATTGAGTATCTGTTGGTTATACGCCGCTCTTCTGAAAGACAAATTTCGTCCAATCGGACATAAATTTCTGATTCTATCAAGCACATTTACACCTTTAAATTAAACTTTACCGAGTTAAAGTAATGATCATAAGTGTGTTGAATGCAAATTTAAAAATACATACATACATATATACAGCTATTATATCACAGCAACTGATATCTATATATTACACATACATGTGTGTTCTAAGCGTGAGTTTAGATTTTTTCAGCAGAGCAATAAAATTTTACATAAGGAATTAAATTAAATATATTTAAAAATTAATTCTAAATTAATTTTTGCAATTAATTGCACACTATTAATTGCAACAATTTTACAATTAATTGCGAACAAAATCAACTTAAAAGCATTAATTTCAAAATTAATTTAAGAATTAACTTTAAAATTAATTTAAAAATTAATTGTAAAATTAACTTTAAAATTAATTAAAAAATTAACTGTAAAATTAACTTAAAAATTAATTGCAAAATTAAGTGTAAAATTAACTTAAACATAAATTGTAAAATTAAGTGTAAAATTAAGTGTAAAATTAAGTATAAAATTAAGTGTAAAATTAAGTGTAAAATTAAGTGAAAAATTAAGTGTAAAATTAAGTGTAAAATTAAGTGTAAAATTAAGTGTAAAATTAAGTGTAAAATTAACTTAAAAATTAATTGTAAAGTTAAGTGTAAAATTAACTTAAAAATTAATTGTAAAGTTAAGTGTAAAATTAACTCAAACATTAACTGTAAAATTAACTTAAAAATTAACTGTAAAATTAACTTAAAAATTAATTGTAAAGTTAAGTGTAAAATTAACTTAAAAATTAACTGTAAAATTAACTTAAAAATTAAATGTAAAATGAATTGCAAAATTAAGTGTAAAATTATTTGTAAAATTAACTTAAAAATTAATTGTAAAATTAACTTAAAAATTAATTGTAAAATTAACTTAAAAATTAATTGTAAAATTAACTTAAAAAGTGATTGTAAAATTAATTCGATGACATTTTACATAATTCGTTTATTAGGCAAATGTTACTTCCTAAAAAAAATTACCCGGGATTTCGAAAGAAATTTCTGCAGTCTGAAGACTACCAAGGTACAATTTGCATGTGAATACAGATTCGTGTTCTGGGATAATCTCATCAGATACATTGAGGTGAAATCCTTTTTGTTTGATGTATGTAGCGTCCGATACGAGGGAATCGCCATGAAACAGCTTTACCTGGACCCCCCATAGGTAGTAGAATGTTGGTCGACAAGGCAAAAGTACCATATCACCTTCCCGGATTGCCACGATTTTATTGTTGCGGATGAAATCCGGTTTGACGCCTTTCTCTAATAAAATTAACACGGAAAAGTGATCAAAATTTATATGAATTTGCAGAAATATCATTTAAAACAAACATTTGCGAAAATATAATGTAGCGAAAAAATTAGCGGAAATATTACGTAGCGAAAAACTTAGCTCTATATGTGAAAGGATACCTTCAGCAAAAATGTAAATAGTAACATTCCTATCCTCATATTCTCCACGTCCGAAAAATGTGAACAATCCCGTGCTGGAATAAGGATCAACTTGGCGGAACTTTTCGTTTTCGCTGTGGCGGCTTCTGAGAGAAGAAAAGCTCCATACAGTAATATTAATTTCATGGTCAAATGGGAAAGCATCCTGTCGTCTTAAATCAACAACAATGGCTTCGTTTGGCTGAAAAAAAATTATAATTTGCTTAGTTTTCAAAATGACCAACAAACATGAAAAAATAAATATTCAAATTGTCAAAAGAAAACGTTTGTGTGACTCACCAGCGTGCCATCAAACTCAAAAGTCATAGGATATGGGGCCCGGCAAATGATATTGAATACTATTGAATGCGAAATTTGGTAATGGAATGTCATTGTAATATTAATACAGTGGAGTCTCCTTATAACAACATTTCTCTATAGCAACATTATTTTTTTCGCCCTTCGTACATATAAGCTACAAATTTTATGTTCTATATACAACTACTTTTCTCTGCAACAACCTGTATTTTTCGCGATTTTCTTCAGTGCTGTTACAGATAGACTCCTTTGTAGATACTTGGACATCATATTGATATGCTTCCATATATGTAATCATTAGTCATGATATGATCCATATTCCTTAGATTTTCAGGTCGATTTATTAGCTATTTCATATCGCGCTCATATAAAATTTAAAAAAATATTGCGCATGGACTTTATTTTTAAAGTAACTGAAATCCGAAGATCTTAACAGTCTTGAATTTTTTAAATTTTGAAACGAAATTAAATTTTTAAACGTCAACGTTAATTCCATATATTTTGCAAGGGTAATTTTAAAAAATCGAGAGTGCAGAAAATGGTAAAGTGGAAGCGATTTGTCAAAAATGCCCTTTGGAAAGTGAAGACCTTTAATAATTGTTTATAAATACAGAGGACTCTCTCAATAACAACTCTCCTTATAACAACTTTTACTCTATAACAACTTTATTTGTCAGCCCTTCGTATATGTAGTGTACATATTAAATGTTCCATATAACAACTTTTCCATATAATAACCAATATTTCTCTTCCCTTCAGGGTTGTTATAGCGAGAGTCCACTGTAATTAAGCATCCAAAAGTAATTCAAGTACTTTACTTCGTAATTTGTATTTTCATTGTCACTATATAAAGGAAGCAATTTGTACTGGATACTCAGTACCGAATTATTTGAATCTAGTACTTAATTGTAATTACAAATATTCTCAGTACTTGTAATTGTTACTGGTACTTTAAAAACCCACTTTCCCAGCTCTGAATCATACTGTATGGCATGCACTGAATAGAAATTACAAAGACGTGAAAAACATACCTTCGAACGTTCCATTCACAAAAAATCCATTCTCAGCTTCACAATCCCGGTAAGAGAACTTATTTGTGGGGAACCCCGTCAAACACTCGGGTGCGTCTGGATGGCTTTTGAAAGAGCACTCGGAGTAAAATTCTTCGACCTCACCTAGAACATTGTCCATTACCAAATGAACTGCGTATATCGTCACGACGAGTGCAAGTTTCCGGGGTAGGCATTTTATATACTTGCGCATAATTTTAGCCTATTCTTGACATCCAACCTTGCATCTTAATGTGATAAGTCAAGTCGTCAATGAAGTGTAACAACAATTCGCGCACGTCAATTTTTTTGAAAGGATCTTCCTTGCTCGTTTTAAATAACGGCCTAATGCTTCCGTTTGAAATAGTTGATTGTGACACGAAATTTAATAATAATTACAATAGTAATGGCATTTATTCAATCGATCTGGCCTTTAACCTGTACAAGTGTGAAAGATTTGCATATACAGACAGCGTTAGAGTGAATAAGAGTTTAAAATGGTCCTTTCCTTAGCTATATATGTATCGGCTGAATATACGGCAAGGAGATGAATATATTGGTGAATGGCGCCCAAACGTCACAGATTATCTTATTTTGGATTAGGGTGAGTGTGCCTAAAGGTGGCATAGTCTCTAAACAAGTTCATTTTTCTGAAAATGTACCCATGAGATTTTTTATTTATTTTCCAATTCTACTGCACTGAAATGTCATTTACAAATTTATATGCTTTATAACAACTTCGAGGTTGTGTATAGCAGAGCAAAAATTCAAAATATTCGGGTATACCCGAATATAATGACTATAGTCAAAAACGTGAATTTGCCTAAAGGTGACAGTTAGTGATTTTAAAGGTGACTGCATGTGCACATTATAATTTATGTGGGTTTTCCAAAAGCTTAATTACTTGCAAACATTTCTAACTATGTACATTGGTTCAATCGAAAATTCTCCCCAAAATAAAAAGCAACGCTAAAAATGAATACTTGTTAAGCCAAAATACAACAATTATTTTATCATGCAGCCTCAGTTATTTCTGACTGTGAGTAATTATGAGGCTCCCCTGGCTTTCTCTTTGTCGTAGGCCCTGCAACAATGCTAAATGCTAGTAACTCAATAAATCGCTTGGGGGATAAGAAAAATATGTTGTGTCACCTTTGGGAACATGAGCAAAATTCATCTTGCTAACTAAATATTTTCTATAAGTTTAAAACATTTTTTAGGGTAAAAACAAAAGCGCAATTTTTAAATCACTTAAGCGCAGAAAGCCTTTCCTAAAATATAAGCTGGTTCTGGTGGAAACTGTAGTCGGGAGAAAAAATTGAAATTTGGTAACGGAAATTTGACTGCTGAGTTTAACCCGGTAAGTTCACTTGCAGTTGGTCGTTCTCTAGCGCCAATTTCAATTTCGCGCCAAAAATAATTGGACGTTTGCATGACCTCAGGTTGAATTGTGCAGCACTCAAAAAATAATATTTGTTCATACGTTGTGCTTGCACGGAGCGATTGTCACCTTTAGAGCAACTGTCACCGTTAGGCGGGCTGACCCTACCGCTAATTATCTGTCTATGTAGAGTCCGTTCAACGTCATTGTAGGTTAGCATGTATATTACACGTATGTCTACATACATATGTATATGTATATGTAAATGTGACTTTTATTCCAATAAAACTTAAATATTTACGTCCGTCAAGTACCATAAAATACTTTGTACAAAAACAACAATAAATAAATTCAAGTTCTGACTGTGTTTGTCAGGTGTTCAATTCACGCCCATGCACACATCATGACCAAAGCACGTGCGGAAAGCCCTTTAATTTGGTGTCATTTAATTTCAATGCGTGTTTATTAATTCCTCTATGTTTGCAGGTATAGCAACTCTCTGGCTTGGCGTTTTATGGTTGACGAGCAGATAATAATGTTGATGAATGAGGGCTTGGTGGCCCATTAGTTTGCACGTGATCCATTTCTCTCTTATTTTTTTTCTACCATTGTTCCGCCTGTGTATTTTTCCACAATGTTTCACATCCTGGATTATTTGCTTAATGCATCCATGTGTATGCATGCACTTGACGTTTTTGCTTCTACAATTTCGCTCCATAATTTCGGGAAAGCGTTATCGGTCAGTTGGAATATATACGAGCCAGGGAAAGTTACTGACACATGACAGAAAGCGAAACTGAAACGTTTGTGGAGGAAATCCACATCGTTCAAAAATGGGATCCCTCTTACTTATGATGTAATGGCCAAAATTGTGCGAGGGGTAAATTGATCCTACTAAAGTCTATATTGTCTACAATGGACTATCGCTATACAGCCGATTCTCCCTATAACGGCCTTCATTATAACAGTTTTCACTGTATAACAGTAGGAAAAAAATCCTCATATCAAAAGTTTTCTCCAGTTGTTAACATATTAGTAGAAATGTTTTACTATAACAGTTCTACTCTCTAAAAGCTTTGGGGGAAATGCCAAAAACATCGTTACAGAGCTATTAAAAAGACATAGCTCGATATGTACGTAGTATTATTCTGTATACATGCACAGGGTCCCCAGAAACGATATGCCCCCCCCCCAAACAATATGATGCAATAATGCTGCAAAATAGAAACAGCATGTTTCCCATGTAGAATTTTATTGTGGATCTAGGAAAACAATTTAATCCTGATCCGACCAACATTGGCCGAGTTACAGTGCCGTCGCTCTAGAACAAGTCACTTTATAACAACATTTATATATATGTAGCAACATTATTTATCCGCCCTTCGACCATGTAAAGTACATATTTTATGTTCTATATATAACAACGTTTCCCAATTACAATATTTTTTCCTCTTCCCATCATTGTTGCTACAGAGAAGTTCTACTGTATGGCGGTTTTTTCAAAAAAAAAATCTATGTTTTCAACAATTTACTTTTTTGTTTCTGTCTAATGGGAACAAATCTTTTAATGTTCTCCCAACCGTACAACATAGGGCAATTTTTTGAGCATAATTTTATTGCGAATCTATAAAAATCATTCCCATTAAGTTCAAACACCAACTGACCAAGTTTTGGCGCGTTTTTCGCGCCAAGTTATAAAATGACGGTTTTGTGAAAAAACCGCCATAACTCTGCTCAGGTTGGTCGGATCGGGATGAAATTGTTTTTCTAGATCCACAATAAAATGTTACATCGGAAACATAGTTTTTCTGTTTGGCAGCATTGTTGCATCATATTGTTTAGGGGGAGCCATATCGTTTCTTAGGACCCCGTATGTAAATACATATGAATGGTAATCCAAAAAAAACAAACGGAATAAAATTATGCTTTATTCTTGAAAATTCACTGCTTAGTCCAACAGCATTAATGCATTGTACAGTGGCGTCTCGACACAGCTCTTAAGGGAAGGGCGAAAAATATTGTTACAGGGAAATGTTGTTAAATAGAACATGAAATATGCACCTTACATGTACGTGGGGCTGGAAAAATAATGTTGTTAAAGAGAAAAGTTGATATAAAGAAACTTGCTGTAGAGAGACTCCACTGTATAATAACTCTGAAGGGAAGGGCAGAAAATATTGTTACAGGGAAAAGTTGTTATATAGAACATTATATATGCACCTTACATGTACGAGGGGATGCAAAAATAATTCTGTGACGGAGAAATGTTATAAAAAAAACTTGCTATGTAGAGAAAGACTCCAATGTAGTCCCTTTTGTGAAAAGCGGCGATTGAAGGGACAAAATGAGCGCACATGTAATGCATTAATTAATCAAATGATTTTATAAAATATTAAATTTACGTTCAACGTAAGTTATTTAGTAAAATCGCGGAAAAGTGATTCACAAATTTAATCACAGCTATGACGGTGACAATCTGAAAAATTAAGATCATGCAAAACTTCATATTCTTCCAATTTGTAGACGAAGCCCCAGAATTCCACATAGCAAAATCCAATACTGGGAATAAGCATTCCAGTTATGGTGATATTGTCCCGGACAGCGAAATCGTAGATGATTCCGCGACAAACGAAGGTGCTTTCTTCCCGGATGTGCCCGGCCCCAACGGCCCCTTCCACTGGATGTCCTTTACTCGCCGAAGACCAAGTGAGTCGCATCCCTCCCGAGTCATTCACCAACTGCTCAAATTTCTCATATCGTCCATATTGACCCGGGGCACTGACGGCGTAACAAAATTGGTAGGAGTTCTGGACCCATTTTCCCACGGCCATGTCCCCGTTTTTGGTGGGAGCACGGCACACGTAGGAAGGCAGGGGGAGCCAAGGCTGTTTCCGGACTATTTCTATTCCACCCAGAACGCAGGTGGACACGTTCAGGATGGGCGACCACGCCCCTTCCGTAACATGATAGATCCTCGATTCATTGGGCAGTCTCACGGTTATCTTTGTGCCTTTCAGAGCAACAGCAAATACGTCGGCCTATAAAATTGTACAAATTTCGCACAAAATACTGATAACATCAACAACTCTGGCAATTCGTAATGACCATATGTAATATGGGTACAATTGGCACGTTCCAATACTTACCAAAAGCAGACAAAGTGATACAATCTTACGAATACGTGGCCTAATCATTATCGATGTGGAATATTCTTGAGGTTTCTAAGTTTTTAGTTACCCGCCTAACATACAACGCTTTCTGACTGAGCTGCTCCATAATTCAGAAAAAAAATGTGCATTGCGGCACATTATCATTTTGACGGAACTTGACTGATAAACTACCTCAACTTATCACCTGATGAAGCTTTGGTATTTATCTATAGACTTATTTATTTTGCGAAGCATGTCCCCATCGTGCGTGAGACTGTTAGGATAGTATAAAGTAGACATACATTGGAGCGGAGAAAATGCCTAATGCAACATTCTAAAATGTGATAGTAGTGGATATGCGCGGGATTGTAAAGCCTTTACTATATAGTGAAGTCTCTACAACAACACTCAAGGGAATGGCAAAAAATAATGTTACAGGGAAATGTTATATGAAACATAAAAGATGCTAATTTACATGTACGAAGGGCGGAAAAAATTATGTTATTGTTATATAGAAATGTTGTTACAAAGAGACTTGTTATATTAGAGAGACTCCACTGTACCGTATAGTATTAACTCCTGATTGCTTTTGGGCAGAGTTGGCCAGTTAAGTTGTGGTACATCTATTTTGAACATATGTAGCAGTATGACCAAATTGTAAACAAGATTTACAGAATTCAATGTGGAAAATATTTGTCTTCCAATCGCAGCTACAACTAGTACACATCTGCCCCTCTACCGGCAAGGGCCTCACGGTTATGAAAATTGAGATTTTATAGAGAAAACGTTATGAGGAGAGTTGTTATTGAGAGAGTCCACTGTAACGCTTACATTGTGCTGTGTTCACTCCGAGTTGAAAGATTAAATCTCTGCTGCAAACACTGTAGCAAGTACAAATATTGCCACTGAGACGTGACAATTAACACCTTCGAGTGGAGGGAATCGGAAAAATATAAAGTAATAAGGGGTAAATATATATTATAGACTTTATTTGCTACACCAATATAGTTGCAGACCGTATAAAATGAATTAAATACAACAAAATACATTGACCAAGTAATAATTTTATCATTAATTTACAAACTAAAGGAACGTCGTGCCTGTGATTTTATGGAGCAGTGCAATGACAAAGAACAATTGAATAAACACAAGTACAACTAAGCTTATTACCAAGCCAATCGCATACACTCTAAACGCCAGGTAGAGCGACCGGAAAGTTATAGTTTCTACGATGAACGAATGAAATACTCCACGGCTTTGGGCGAACGCCAAGCTTTTATATCCGATTTCCTGTCCATAATGAAATTTGCACAACGAATCTGATGTCAAGTCAAAAGCAAGTATGTTGGACGTTTCTTTGCACTTTAAGTCCAAATACTGCACAAACTCTAAAAGCGATTCATGCCGGTAATTAACACTGGCCTCATATTCCCACATCGTCAGCCATCCACATGCCGCCAGATTCTCCATTTTGTTTTTAAATATAGCACCAAATAAATTTGTAGTCACTATCGGAAAATAAATACTATTAAATTGAGGGAAATCCTTCTGACGGACAAAACGTAGTTGTTTCTTTGGAATTACTGTTCTAAACAGCCACATGTTATCACGTCCCCCCAGCAGGTATATATGATTCCTTCCTTCGTTTTTCTTTCTAATTGTTTCCAGACATGCTGGCCAATATTCTTCTTGAACGCATTCATCGTGTGATACCATCCTTATGTACAATGTCTTTAAATACTTCATTTCACTGGAATTCGTGGGAAGAAACAAGAACAATTCATCCAAGAAATGATGAAAATAGGATTTTCCCATACCCTTACTGATGTTCGTCCTTACCCAAGCATATGTGTAAATACTTTCAGGAATATGAGCAAGCTCTTGAAGGGATCCCGGCAACGGTTGCGGGTGTTTCAAGTACAAGAAGGACGGGAGTTCCCCTTTACAGTAAATGCCAAGAAAAAGAGAAGATATACCCCAACCAGCCAACGTTATGGCTTTCCATCGCCGTAAAACCTCCAGTTTCGGCCAACTGTATTGATCCAGTAATGGGCCAATTACGCATGCCAACGTATCCGGCTCCCAAAATGTGATAAATCTCCTGCGTTCCCATCCACTGGCCAAAATCAGGAAAAGCTTCACAGAAAAAATCGAAAGGCCACAGAACGTCCAGCTTCGCCAATCCAAGACCTGAAAGGGTGCTGGTGGGTGCATGTTCGTGTCCGTGATGACGGTTAGCTCTGGTTGAATTTTTTCGGACAAAACCGGAATGAGCTGGTAGGAAGAGTTGAAACGATTGCGATGATTGAGACGGGCGCGGCTTTGTTGTTTATCTAACTGGGGACTTATCATATCGAATCGGGCAAGTAGACCATTAATCATTCCGTTCTGGTTCAAAATGCGGTCGGAGAGGGTGGGGTGGAGACTAAAATTCAAATGCATAGCCAACAGCTGGGCTGATTTTAATTCGGCGAAGTTGGATAGCTGTGTAAATAAAAGCTTTGACGTGCAAACGGATCCCCCATGAAAATTTACTATGGGATCAATCACTACCCTGTTGTCCTTGAAAGCTATGGAATGATAGACTTTTAACTTCGGCTTTTGCCGAGCTACCGCCGATAGATCCAGCCGAAATAAATTATTGGTGTAACGAACGGCAAAGAGAAATAAAGCATTCATTTCTGACAGCCAGAAGTCAGAGAATATTTGGGATTTAAATGACCAATTCCTGCGCAGTATGAGGACCACATCGGGATTTTGGAGGCTGCTCTTGATGACATAAGCCGGATTTACAGCTGAACTATTTCCGACGGATCTGATCATTGAAAATCCGGCCGGGAACATGGAAAGGATACAATGAAAATATTTCCGGCTGAAAATCATTTTGAGATGACTTTCCTCTCCCATTTTAACGTGTGTGTGTAGCCATTTGGTGGTGATTATTTGAAGTGGGCCGGCGTTCATTTTATTGACATAATCAAACAGATCGGATATTTCTTCTGGGAACAAAAAATCTACTTCATCCAAAATTATTTGCACGGAGCATTTGGGAGCCGGTAAAATCGGATATGTATTTCGTGGTAGCATAGACACAACGGAAATGTCACCGGCGCTAACTTGCCCCACGATGACCAATATAATCAAAAATATCATGGCGAAGAAATAAAAACTGCTATTGTTATGAGATTCTTTTGCAAAGGTGAAATACGAACTTTTTATTTAAGTTAAATGAAGTTGTGTCGCCTATGAATTATTCATGCTACAGTGGAGTCTCTATATAACAACTTTGAAGAGAAGGGCTAAAAATATTGTTACAAAGAAAAGTTGTTGTATAGAACATATAATATGTAGCCCATATGTACGAAGGGCGGAAAAAATAATGTTGTTATATGGAAAATTGTTATAAAGAGACTTGTTATGAAGAGATTCCACTGTACAGGGAAATGTTGTTATATCGAACATAAAATATGCACTTTACATGTACGAAGGGCGAAAAAAATAATGTTGTTATATAGAAATGTAGTTATATAGAGACTTGTTAATAGAGAGACTCCACTGTATTCCCACAAATATCATTACAAATTTCAGCAGTATAGAAAAACGAGCAGAAACTGTGGAAACTAATGCAAGAACTATGAAAAGTTCAAACATAACCCGTGGAAAACTTATTCAAAAAGCTAAAGATGAGCATTGTACAAAGCAGACCGGAGAGGCTCTCAAGTTCCGGCTTAGCGGTTAGCTGACGTGGTCGAATTTTAAATATTGAATTGCACTCATGCAAGCATTTTAAATTTCGACATGCAAACACAGATATTAAAGTGTCTGTTAACACACGTTTATAATACAAGCAGCATTTTCGAACACACAGATCATAAACATGCAAAAACGAATATTTTGAAAATGTATATGTATTGTTAAAAAAAATTACAACACAACAAAAAGGCGCCGCCCTTGTTGTAAAAAAATTTCGCATAATTTTTTACGCCATACATATTGTGCTTTATTGTTTCCAAAACTTAATAAATGGATGTGAAAACATTTTTTAGACGTTTTTGGAAATAAAAGGTTGAAAAAACTAACAAGTGAAACTAACAAGTAAGCGCATTATGTATCACGTCGCTTTTTCTCTCAATTTTTTCTCTCTCTCGTTTTGTCTCGCTCGTCTCATTTTTGTTTCTCGTTTTTGTCTCGTTTTTCTCTTTTCATGCCTTTTGTTTTTCGTCTCTTTTTTTTCTTGTCTCTCTCTTCTTCTCTCTCTATTGTCTCTCTCTTTTTCATCTCTTTCGCATCTCCCTATTCTCTCTCTCTTTTTCATCTCTTTCGCATCTCCCTATTCTCTCTCTCTTTTTCATCTCTTTCGCATCTCCCTATTCTCTCTCTCTTTTTCATCTCTTTCGCATCTCCCTATTGCCTCTCTCTTTTTCATCTCTCTTTCGTCTCTCTCTTTTTCATTACTCTTTCGTCTCTCTTTTTGATCTCTCTTTCGTCTCTCTTTCTCATCTCTCTTTCGTCTCTCTCTATGTTATCTCTCTCGTCTCTCTATATATATTACCTCTTTCGTCTCTCTCCTCTTTCTGCTTCTAGCGTTTTCTCTCATCTTCTCTCTCGACAGAATGAAAAAGTGTAGAGAGGCAGAAAGTGCCGAGATGTGTAGAGACAAAAGAGAGAATAAGAGAGACAAGAAAAAAAAACGGAAGTGACGGAAAATAAAAAGTAAGAAAAGAGGGACACAAAAAAAAAAAAAGTAAGCAAAACAGAGAGATAAGAACGAGACAAAAATGAGACGAGCGAGACAAAACGAGAGAGAGAAAAAATGGAGAGAAAACAGCGACGTGATACATGCTCGTGGTAGAGATATTTGAATACGTATGACTGTACCTATAAGACAGCATGTATTGATCATGGGGTCGTCGAAATTCAAAATGGAATTTTTCGCCATGTTAAATCCCATAAGAACATCGGATGCCGTAAGGGTCCCCCCTTTGGTATGTTTTTCGAATTTGAAAATTCAAAATTTTTTCTCCCGCGCTTTGAGTCGAACTGGCCCAAATCTTTTGCACATTTGGTTGTTACCAGAGATGGTGAATGTGTGGAAAAAATTTCAGACTCGAACGGCTTTTACACTTCAAGGCCCTTACTTGTAAGTAAAGAAAGGCAAAGAAATTAGTAAATATGGAGTAAATTTTAATGTTTACATGTAAATGAAACAGCAATATTTTAACAAATGTAGTTGGAAACGTTTTTATTCAGCAAGTATCTATATGTAATGTATCAAGAAATATATATATTGTAAAAGTAACATTTGCATGGATGGACTTTCTCTTAGGCTAAAACATGCTTTACTTGCTTTTGAATTACACTGAATTCTCGCTATAACAACCCTGAAGCAGAGGGCAAAAATTGTTGTTGTATGGCAAAGTTGTTATAAAACATTTAATTTGTACACTGCATATATACGAAGGGCTGAAAAATAAAGTTGTTCTACAGCAGCGGTGCCCAACCCTGTGACCGCGGTCACAAGTGCGCCCACACAGAGTTTTCCGTGCGCCCACGACCATGTTTGG